>CABFPE010000151.1:129031-140712 GCA_900660155.1 Hofstenia miamia | reverse complement strand
GTGTACAATTATATATACCGGTATATATATATATATATATATATATATAAAATCGAATTTAATAGTTATATTTCAAAGCAAATGTATTGCATAAAGAACTACATTTCCATACATATGCTATAAAAAATTGTTCCTTAAGCCCATTTTCAATAAAAATTAACAATTTTTCAGTTAATAGCAAGCTATTGCAAATTATATATAAAAAATATATTATTTTCAAATTTGGTAGAATAATATTGAATGTCATATTTTCAGTTTCATAAATATTGGTTCAATGCATAAAAATGTAGAATAATATTGAATGTCATATTTTCAGTTTCATAAATATTGGTTCAATGCATAAAAATTTCAGAAATAATTGTTGTCTAAACCCGAATTTTAAAAAATATACATTAATATAATCAAAAGCAAGCTTTATTAAATTTATGTTTCAATTAGGTACTATACTTGTGCTTAGATTTTTTACTGATATTAATTTAAGAAATCGTATTTTGGTAGTATCCATAATCTTTTCGGCAAAAATTTGTGTTGCGGTGCAAATGCACCCCATATAACTTTTTTATTCGGTCACGAACTGTTAATTGATTTTTATAATCTTTTTGGTTTGTAATGTTTGTTTTTTCTCTCTCTTCCATAACACCAAAGATGTGTAAGCTATGAAGCATGATTTTATGTGGATAAGAATATATATCACTTCACAATTTTCCATATTCAAAAAGTTGTCCTTGTTGAAAAGAAAATTGACTAAATTGTACGCTAATTTCATATCTGTTTCTGGAGAAAAACAATTTGCGGAAAATTAAGATATCAAAAATATTAAATGCGTCGGTTAACAACTTCAGCCATTCCATGCAAATTTCCAAATCTTTCATTGCACCTATCGTCAAAGAAATGTAAAACATCGATTAAAAATTGAGCTTCATCATCAGAAAATTGGCAGAAAATGAAAATTATATTAGTGAAACCCAAATTTCGTAAATTGCTTAGTGAAAAAAGTTAGAAAACTTAGCTAAACTACTTTATAAATTGTAGAGTATTAAAACAATTGCACTGAAACATAACTCATAAGGTGCTCACCATGTTTAATAGAAGATTTAAACTTCAATCTTTCAATTTCAAGTACATCAACACTGTAATCTATTAAATACTATGAAGTATACTTGTTTATGCAAGAAGTATATCATTAACAAACGTTGTTGATGATATTGATATTGAATGTTCTGAAAAACTGGAAAATTGAATATTTTTGTAATAAAATGGTGTTAATAATGAGCAGTTTCACAAAATAGGATTAGCTTAGCCGGTATTAGTCCAATATTTTTTACAAATTTTGTAAAATAATATAGCAGACATTGAATACTTTAAGACATTTCTTAAAATCTATTTGAAAACAAAATTATAATTTGATTTGGCACTAATTTTCAAATACCGTGTGCTGCATGAATATGGTGCACCGTATTCATCCAAATATCTCATAAAAATTTAAAGTAAAATCATATCTAACAAAATATTTTCACTCATAAAGATACTGTTGGTATTTGAATATAAGCAAACTTACCATTCACATTGTAAATTTGATGAGATTTTATAGTTTTACAGGACAACTGTAACAATGACATCCGCTAAGGGGAGAAATTGCTGATGACTGATATCTTAAATATTTAATGTATAGCTATTCCACATTTCTGCATGTTACTAACGCTTTAATTGAAATTTTAATTGTGTTTGTAATCTATGAATTATATAAAGAACAAATATAGCGATATTATTTTGTCATACACGTCTTAAGTTCCTTATAGTTAACAAAAAATACACTTGAAATTTAAAATATTTGATACTTATCGTAAAATATCCAAACAGCTAACTTGGTACTAATACCTTACCTATAAATTCAAATTTTTGAACGGACTATTCGATCTTGATGCGTTGAGATTCGAATGGAAATAAGTTTCAAACACCAACACTATGAGCAATTATACCATTTGAATGACAATATTTTTTACTAAGTTGGCTGAGGGCTGAGCGCGTTGATGAGTTATTTTGCCTTATCATTTATCCATACAAATGATATCGTTTGTATTTTCTAAATAATAACATCATGTATATATTTTGCTAAGGAAGTTCAATGTTACCCATTAATGGATAAAATGTGCACATATTATTAAAAGCTAGAAACATTTGCACTCAAAGAAATTATTACAACATGCTTCTAGGAATTTCAAAACTTGCTTAGCAAGATAAGCCAGAGAAATTCAATATCTGGGAATACACAAATAAGCATTTCTCAAATATTGTTATGTGAGCAAATCTTTTAGATTCTTAAACAGAAGATTTGTCAATTAATTCAATGATTTATGTAAAATTCTAACAAATTTAATGGGTATCTTTGTCTATAATGCTTAGACAAAAGCACTATTTAAATTTTGATTAATGCAATTTAATATTAAACATCTAAATTTCAAGTTATATATATATATATATATATATATATATATATATTAACATTTTATAGCTTTTAGTATACCACTCGACTAAGATATTTGAAATTTTATTGTTTTGTTCTTCCGAAAATCATTTTAACCAACAGCCCTTTCTAACTCAATAGCAGAGCTGGACATTGGTCACATGAAGTGACACATGCGACCCATCAGCATTATTACCCATGAGGTCCACGACCAAGGCTTTTAAAGTACTGAACTGACACATTGACACTTTTTTCGTAACTACACATTGCACCGTGAAAAAGTTTTAACAATAATAGTTTTATTAAAATAAGGTTGTTCTTGTATGTTTCAAGGATAATACAGAGAGAGACTCAACAGTCTTGGTATACATGGAATTGCGCTGTGCTGTAATTACATTTCTACAGAAGAGCTTCCAAAAATGTCAGTAATGAAAATCATTGCTCATGGCCTATGTAATAGCGACCCACCAGTCACTTCGACATGTGTCTCTAGTCATACCAGTCTGGGATCTTTTCAAATCTCAAACTGCAAGAGCACGTGACAATATCCATAATTACATTTACTAAAATATGATTGTAAATACACTTAATTTAGTTCACGTATGTATGCTGTACGGTTGTGGGAAAAGTTAGTAGATCACATACGCAATTCACTATCGTGGTTTGAGACATCTTTTTTGATCAGTACAATTGCATAACATAATAGTGCCTTTGAACATTGAATGTCAGTGGTATAAATTCTTTATATTAGAGCTCTGAGGATATAAGTATCTAAACAATAACACCATACACCATATTTAGGTGTAAATCTCTATTTAACTTTTACGTTACATATTGCAAATGAATCATAATAGTAATGATTTAGAACTTATATTAATTGTTAGAAAATGTGCCCATTTTCACCTAAAGGCAAAAACCCATAAGATCTCATTTTTACCTCGACGGGATTATTTTGATTTCTTGGTCACCACGGTCGTTAAGCTCTGCTTATAAAATTAGGCTTAAGTTTAAGATTCGAAATCATCATCACAGATGTTTGGAAGTAATCATACAGTGCCATTATTCAAGCAAAACACGTTGTTAAAATTTACAAAAATTATCATTATTGTGTGACCTGTTTCGATTTTTTAGTTTGTATTTTTTAATGAACAATGAGATATTTAGGGTTAATTCAATAACGGCCCGAAACAGCAATACCGGTCACAACCGGTCTAAAAGAAACCCGGTAAATGTCAAAACCGGTAATTTATTATTGTAAGACCGGTCAAAGCCTGTACCCACATGAAGGTAACGCGAATACCAGACCGATCAACACCGGTCAGTTGTCAGGGGTACCTGAGCTGGATCGGTTATGGTCGTCTGTGCCTAATCCTGCTCAATAGACATTATCTACAATGAAGTCGGTCGTTTCTAGAATGTATTTGACCTCAACCGAGTGAAATGGTAGGCACCAGTTCCCACCAATGGCCCACTGTCGACCACTGGCAGTATATTAGTGATAGGAGTATGTTTCTTAACACCAAATAAAAAGCAATATTCTAATTATTTCTTTTTTAATGATGTACAAATTTAATATAACTAAATTTTCTTTAAAATAATGAAGAAACGCTAATTGAAGTAATACTTTCTCGTTAATTTCATCATTTATATTGCAATACTAAATTCAATGCTAAAAGCATGCCAATACATATTTCGCATAATATAGATTAGGAATATGGTTGCCATTCTTATGTAAAAGCAAATTTGCAAGCCATCCATTTGACAACTATTATATTGCCACCAATGTTCCACCATCTGAGCCATCACATGTAAATCTTTTGGGGGAAATGAGCTGTCATGGCAATCNTCAATTTTTTCTTCAGTGATGTAACTTGGTATTGAATGTATGGTAACTTCCAATAAATTTCTTTAACTTGTAGGTTCACTTCTTCAATAGTTTTGATGGAGGTAATAAACACTTTCAAACAACGTCCTTAATTAGTTTATGAGGATAACCATTTTTAGAAAATATTTCAAAAACTTGATCAAATGCAGACGTGATAAGTATATAATTAGATGATAGTTTTAGAATTTTGTCGCAAATTGCCTTAATGGTGTTAACTTTATATTTCTTGTCGCACTATGATGTAAAAGGGATGTATAGTCCTGTATTCGATTTCTTAAAATGAAGTCTTGATTCAAAATTCGAATTTTTTAATCAATTAAATCTAGAAATGAATGAAATAAAATTTACATGCGAGTTTGAAGACAAGAATAAACTCGTTTTCTTAGACACTGAAATTGAAAATACGCAGGATGTGCTCGGTAGTCTTATGAATCTATACAGACCCGCTCCTTTCTGGGTTTTAGCTGATCCAGAATAGTTCATTATCTGTTTATTGGTGTGTGCTATCATGCTTCGTGTCGGCAAGTTTTGCCACTATGTCTCTCATGCCTCCTATAGCAGGGCATTATATGGTTTTATCAGTATACACGACTTAGTCCAGATCTTTAGTGCTAGACGCATTGTTTCGCAGACAGTGGTATTGAATATAACTCTAACTAACTGCTCCGCTAAATGGTGCATGGGACTCTTTTGCCTATGCGATAGTAGATACTATGCTCTCATCAAGTTATTGTCTTATGCTTTCTTATGTTGTTACGCTAACTCTGATGATGCTAGATGGTGACCCACGAACGTTAAAAGAACCCAACCTAGAAACTGTTCTTAAACTTTTCAGGGAAAATCTCTTTATGAAAACTTCAACAACTATTCAAACTCATAAGTTATTAATTTATTCTTTATTCAAGCCTCAACAATTACAATACTTACTTTTCTGCTCAACTTTGCCCCACTAAGGACGCGTCCTGCATATTCATATTTTCTGCATGGTCACACTACTGCTATATTATAACTACTATGCTACCCCTCTCTTATCTAGTCTAATACTGAAAATTAAAATGATTTCTTACACCTAATCTGCATTGAAAGCTTTAACAAAAACCAAATTAGTCAAAATTGTATTAAATCAAGCTAAAAAACTTAACAATATGGAATCTAGAATGCAAGCTTTAGAAAATCAACAAATGTCATCCAACCAATTTCAGAATACCCCCAACTTTGTAACACATGAACAGTTTTCCGTCTTTGAAACATCTATGTGGGAGAACATAAATTTACTTTCTACCAATATCTTAGATACTATAACTAATCTCATGAAACCAAAGACTAACTTGAGTAAACCAGCACAAGCAGCACCATCTACTGCTTATCCTGAACCATCACAAGGATTCCTCCACCAAGCCCATCCGGTTTCTGGCCAATTTAACCACCTGCAGCTTCACTTCTGGTAGTAAGCCCTCATGATATTTTTGATACTAAATCTAAAAGGAGAGTGTCTATGTTACCAGACCAACCTCTCAACACTGATGTTAAATTGCAAAAAATGCCTCAATATTTTACTAGAAAATTCGATATTAGAAGAAAAACCTTTTAAGAATGAATAAGTCTTTTTGAAATTTAACTTGTCCAACAGCATGGAACTAAACAAAATGGAGCTACACAACTGCCTCTATTTCTAAAAGACAGAGCTTTACAAGTGTACCTTAATTAGATGCCAATATCAAAACAGATTATGATAAGCTGGTAACAGCCATGAACAAACACTTTGACAATGAATGCATACAAAAGCAGTATTGAATGCAACTCTATGCATGCAAACTCGAAAAAGACGAAGATATAATCAACTATATCTATAAAGTAGATCGCCTTTTACAACTATCTCTAGAAGAAGAGCATTATTACACACAATATTTATATTCTTATGTACACACTGTCCTTCCTTTATCTATGAAAACAAGATTTAAAAAATGTGATATAGTGACAATGATATTGATACACTTATCAAAAAAGCTGTTAACATCCAGCTGACCATCGAAAACAATGAAAAAATATACCAACAACACTTGTACTTCTCAACCTCGCCACCCAGTCTTCAAAAAGGAAGCAATACACCAAGCAATAGAGGAGAAACCTACAGACTTCTCATTTTTCAAGTGCCGAAAATGTGGAGAAAAGGACACCTGAAACAAGATTGCAAAGCTATTGTTTACTTAATTAATGATGATAGATACTATACTGCCAAAGATTTGGAAACTCTCAAGCAAAATCATCAAACAGAAGAGGATTTAAATGAATAAGGGCACTGTCCCCAAACTGAGAGAATTAGCTTCTGATTGTCACCAATTTACTCAAAAGAAACTTAATCCCATTAATGACAAACAGCTGCAACATCAAAGCTACAGTAGACACTGGTGCCTCCATAACAATAATGGCTGACATCTGTGCTCAGAATATAGGATGGACACACAAAAATATTACTACAAATGAAGCCTGATTAATCAGTGCCTCAGGAGACTATGTCAATGTTTAAGGTTTGGTAAAAGACACACTTCAGACCATACAAAACTGCAAATTTTGTCAAGATGTCCATATCATCAACACCAGAAATCTTCCTCTTCCATATGAAATAATATTAGGTCATGATTTTCTTACCAAAACAACTGTCTCATTTATTATTCCAATCGGACACTTACAATAAAAGAAAACAAACACGTCACAGTCTCTCTCACAACCAGGCGCAACAATGCTTTGGAATTCTCTCTAACCAACAATTTAAGACTCAAGCCCTTTCATTGGCGACTAACAAAAATTGTAACAAAGAAGACTCTCATAGGTGAAGTAGTGATTACTAATGCTTATGGACTATGGAACCTAAACATCACCATTCTCAACAATCTCACTACAGTAAACAACAACTACACTTTCACTGCAATACTGAATAACTCCAATAAATATGTCATTTTAAGAACAAAATACATCACTATTACCAGAATACCCTTAGAGAAATATGTCACAAAAAAACAAACCTATTCTAATCTCAAGCAATTATATGAAAGAAACGGATACCTGTAAAGCACCTATTATCACACTTGAATCTCATCCTCACTTACAACAAGAGGAAAGAAACATCATAAATGCCATACTACAGCAGAACACAGCCATCTTTAATGATCAAGATATCAGTGTGGGCAAGGTGGGAGGAGTCAAACACTGCATAGAAACTACTTCACACAAACCCATCAAACAAGCATACAGGAGAGTACCCACACAGATGTGAGATCAGTATGCAAAAACATTATCTGACCTATTAAATAATGGAATCATCTGCCACAGTCACAGCTTTTCACTTCTCCAACAGTCTTCATCAAGAAAGGAAATAAAAATCACCTCTGCATTGATTTTAGACAACTCAATGAGATTATGAAAAAGACACTTATCTACTCCCACAAGTCAACAACATCTAATATGATGCAGTGCAATTCAAATTCTTTTCTATGCTAGATCTATGTAAAGTGTATTGGCAGGTACTGATGCAGAAACAACACATCAAAAAAACTGCTTTCATTACACTGTATTGCCTCTTTGAGTGGCTCTACATGGCTTTTGGCTTGTGTAATGCACTGGCCATGTTCCAACACTATGTGATGAAGATCCTACTAGTTGAAAATTACAAGCTCTCTAAAGGAATAGCAGCTTACATCAACGAGATCTTAATTGGCTGGTTAGTGTTTTGGTTAAACTTGTTCAATAACAGTTTAGAATATGAATATAACATTGCACAAAACCATGTCGCATTAAAGCACACTAAGTGGTGGAAAACTCGCAGTGTGCCATTTTTTCCTGTGTCATTTTTTCCTGTGCCATTTTTCGCTAAAATTGCAATATCACATTATTATAGAACAATGTCTAGCCATTGATGCCATGCTACAAGCACAAACATCTGAAATAATTTATCCACAAGTCCTCCCTGTAGATGTTACAACAATTAATACATGCTTTGCTTTTAAACAAAATCAAATGACATTTAATAACATCAACAAATGCTGGTCTCTGCTAAAGGCCACACAACATGGCATGTCCTGAATATAAGGACAGGAATTTACGAAAGAAGACTTTCTCTGATATTGCAAAAGAACTAGGGATGAAGTGTAAACATTAATTAATTGTTATGACCATGCCTGGCCCGTACAAATAAAAATAGGCCCATTGGTTTTTCCGTTCCATACCCTAAGCCCATTATGCCCATAGCTAGATGTTATTCAGCTAAAATTGTTTGACGCAACAAAATAACCTTGAAGTATTGGTATTATTTATGCATCCTTAAGATGTCATAGCACCCCCTCCATGTAGTTTATGTCTTTTGACGGCCCTATAAAGTCATAATTAAACTCATATGTATAATTGACAATACATCTAGCAGTATTAAAATACTTTAAATGGAGAATACATGTACTTCTTGTATGTCTTCGCAAATTATGACAATTATTTAATTTAATTCAAACCATATGAACATCATCTTGAAGTTAACAACTTATGTGGGTTCCAATATAATACATATGAGTACTAGATTTGATCAATGCTAAGACAGACGATGACAATAAATGGAGTTCTTTAGACTAGATGAAGGCATATATATNGTATATATATATATATATATATATATATATATGTAATGTGGTCTAACTTATTATAAATATATATAATAATTATAAATATCCAAAGAATTTATTTTTATAAAGAAAATTAATTTAAAATATGTCTTGTGTTTACCACACAAAGCAAAAGAATTAAGGTTATAAATATATTTTTTATCATTTCACATTAGAAAAAATTAGAAAATAAAACTAAAACCGTTTTTTATATAAAAGAATAACATAGCAATATTGAGGAATAATTTGGTTATTTCATGTTTTGAACAATATATCATCATAAAGCCATAGTTTGTTTATTTTTACGCATAGAGGGAGATATAGAGAGTTGTAATTAAAAATGTGTCTACCACAAATTGATAACGACATTTTTCAAAAAATAAGATGTCTCATAATATTGGGATGCATTTCTTCAATCAATAGCTAACTTGTGAATAAGAGGGCATTTTCATTTATCCAGAGAATAAAAATATTTGTAGTCACACAAATAATGCTGACAATACACTACAACAAACGTTTTTATACTAAAAGTTCTTCGAGTGAAAAACAATTGCTGTAAAGAATGTTTTGTCAAAAATATTCGCTAATGATTAAAATATACATATTATTTTTAAATTTATTTATTTTGTAAATAATTAGACAGCATCAGCTTGTTCTCTTTGTGCCGAACCGATGCAGTGTTTTCCATGAAATTTTAAGTTTACCTATTGCTTATTACCAGTAAAAGATTTGCTATGGATGAGCATCTTTTCTCACATTACTGTAATTACTTAGATAAAGTAAAACTAAAATGTTTTTAATTTCCAATAAATTTTGAACAGCATTCATACTCCAAAAGTTTCAGTTTACAATTGTCAAATTATTGTTTGAAATTGCCTCAATGTTGCTAAATGATAGTCATTCTGTGTGTGAATATGGCAAGTCTGCATAATCAATATCTAAAGGAATTTCATTAATAATCTTTATCCCATAGACAGAGACAATAGTCGCAAACTCACCATTAAAAATAAAAAATATCATATACATAATAATTTCCAAAATTTCTTTTGCTGTGATGAACGTAATTTGTGCATGATAACTGCTTTATTAAAAGCAATTTTTTTCAATTTTGAATTTGAAGGTAGATTGAATGTAAATTTTTGATATTTGTAGCTCTAAATACTAAAAATGCTTTAAACATTCTATATAAAGCTTGCAAAATATTAGACACTGTTACTAAAAAGCGATTAATACCTCCATAATTTTTAGCATATCCTAGATCTATGACACAACAAAATGCAATCTATTTTTATGTAATGAAATAGTACAATTACAAGTTGGTTTTCCGTAGATGGTTGGAGTGAATCGGTGCAATTTGGGGCGAATCAGTTAAATACACAGATCTCAACAAAAATGCAGAAGCATACAAAATCTAAAGCAAAACTGTATTCTGAACAAAAAAATGTATTGCACTATGAAGTCCAGTCAGAATAGTCTGCACATAAATCAAACGTGAAGCAACCCAACTTGCACAGAATAAGCATCTATAAAATGCTTCTCATGCAATAGAGGAGTAGAGCGGTCCACAATCATCACAGGTTTTCTACACACTAGTACTGGAACTTAGTCACTTAGACAGTTTTTCTTGCTGATATAGTTTTTGTATTGGCCAGATATTTTTTCAATGTTCTTCGGAGCAATCCATTCGGAATAATGAAACTGAAAATGACCAGTGAAGATTAACCTTTAACAATGTATAGCACACGTGCTTTGATTAAAGATTGTTGTAGGCAATTGAATTTGTTTATCCACCCTCCACCAATGTTTAATTTTTGAGAATGTTGAGAGACATTATAGATCAATGCTGTTGAAAGGAGTTTGATTTCTCAGTTTGCATCTGTAATTAGTATATTACCATTTTGATGCACGTAGCTCAGTGCTAGAACTTTTCCCGTTGATTTTTTTCTTGGTATTTTGAACCACTTCCAAATATTTTAAATCATTAAAAATGTGTGAAACCAATTTATATATACATTTGTTGTAAGCAAAAACCCTTTTAACAGGCTATTGTGCATTGCATTAAAGCAAGTTACGCGGTAGAAAATAATCTTGCCCTTATATGCGATATTATCTGTAGTAAAGAAACTGGCTACCAAACTGAATGAATTGTTTCATTCAATTTAACAGTCTCTTAGGCTCGAAATCAAGTAAAAATTACACTGCCACAAGATGGCGTGAAAGAAATTAATTCAACTATGCAACAGATTTGAATTATTAGTCAAAGAAAAATCCATTTGCTAAAAAGCTACAATTTTAGAACTACAAACTAAATATTCGTGCACAATATATAATAAAAATAATAATAATAATAATAAATGTGTGTGTCTATGTATGTGGGGAACTAAGTGGAAGATCGGTAAATGTATTTACCATGCTTGGTACATCCAATTGTGTTTTGTTTGTGTAGAAGCGCACTTTATGTTTTTTTCTAATTTTTTTGCATTTTTTTTCTACTCTAATGTCATTGTCTAAATTGTTACAAATATTAAAGGCTAATTGCAAAGAAAAGACATTGATTCTCGTGTAGAATCTCGCCAACCTTCCTACTAGTAAATCTTAGCTTAATTTAGGAGCTGCTTTGACAATTGGTTTCTCCTTAGATAGTACGGTAGGTGACAGACTCCGTTCTCCATCTCTCTTCTTTCAG
>CABFPE010000151.1:89160-101495 GCA_900660155.1 Hofstenia miamia | reverse complement strand
ATATATATATATATATATATATATATATATAGGGTGAGCATAAGATCCAGAGATCCAGAGTGTCCTAACCTATTTCATTCCAGACCTACCTCAATCCTTTGGGATTGACTATTTCCCAGATACGGTATTTTAAAAAAGCATATTAAGAGAAATTCATGTGCAATTAGACTGTGAAGTATTAATTTAAGATTTTTCGTAAGATCCCTATTTGAGGACCTTCCAATTTACTGTTAGCAAAATCTCAAAAAATTAAAAATTTTCACTCCACACAAGAATATACTATGTAAAGAGGTTAACTTTGTGTTGAAGTCAGTGATTCATAAGTAAAATATAAATTGAGAACCGTGAAATGTCAAAAAGGTGAAAAAAATGGTCGATTAACAGACGTAGTAAAAAATGATTTAAGCAATAAATAAAATAAATTAGAATGACATTAAAAATATGCATCATGCATACATTTAAAGACATAGACCCCATTTGGGGACTTTGGCATAAGGTGAGTTAATGTGAGCAATTAACAACAACAAATTAAAAGAAATATAACAAGTTTTAATTCAAGTAAACAAAGGAAAATGGCGTTTTATACGATGTGTTTTACATGTCCACTGTTGTTTGCAATCACCAAATATGCCTGATTAAAAATATGATACACAGCCAAGTGGTATTCAGCTGGTGAAATATCTAGTTGTGCAGCTTCTATTCTTCTCTTCAAAGTATCCAATGAGGAAGACTGCTTTTCTATGTAGACACGGTTCTTCACAAATGCCAAAAGCCAATAGCGGATTAAGATCTGCTAAGCAGGGAGGCCAATTCCTTAGGAAGGATCGGCAAATTATTGACTCACTAAATTTTTCTTCCAGAAATACATGACATTGAGACTAACATGTGGTTGTGCACTGCTTTGGTTAAAAAAACCGGTTGGTAGCAATTTGTTTTCTAGTTAATTGCGGTAACAAATGGTTCTTAAACATTTCAAAATACTCAGTACACTTTATAATGGCCTGAAAGAAGTAGGGTTTCAAAATGAAACTGGATGGCAGGCAAACCAACCCAAACTTTTGGAGGTGTATAGGAAATTCTACTACATTTTGTAGCTTGTTGTGACCTCATATAACGCAGTTTCTGGTATTTACATGACCTTTTAAAGAAAACCACGACACATAACTCCATATAACTTTGTTAAGATATATTACCCCAAATCCATTAAGCAAATTATAATCTTGCATCATAATCTCGTTCAAGCAATGACAAAATACTTGGTAATGTGTCAGATAAATAATTTCAGTGAATGATTTGTAAAACTAATAAAATCTCACGAATCCCTAAGCTTTGAGAACCCAAATCTACTACTAAGAGAAACATTACACGGTTGGAATTTTAAATATAGACAATTCTAAGGAAGAAATATAAAAGGCGTAGGAATAGCTGTATCCTTAAATGCCCCAGAAAATTAGAAGTAAGATGAAAAAATTTCACAGCGTACTTTAATTTCAAAGAACTAGTGTTATATTTTCTGCAGCTATTAGGAAGCGATTACTAAAAAGTCTAATATAGGAAATTTAACCATTTCCAAAACTCTGATTATTTTTATGCTGATAGTTTGTTATATTATATTGTAAGACTGTCATTTTCATATGGAAAGTAGCATATCAAGTTGGATCGCACTTTTTTAAAACTCCGATATTTGCATACATATTTTTTTAGGTATTTGAAAAATTGGAATGCCAAAAGTTTCACATGCTTTAAATAAACTTCTTAAAGCTGAATACGACTATGCATTTTATTTTTCCCTATTTTTAAAACAAAAGTTTTCATTGTTAGGATTTTTCTCAATTAGCCCCAAGTCAATCAAACTTATCACATTTTTACTCACTTTGCAAAATTACGTGATTTATTATTAGCAGATTTTCAAAGGGAAAAATAATTTATAGGGTTTTTTAACATTTAAAAATTGAAATGTCAGCACAGAATAGCACGAGTGTAAGCTATTTGTTTTAGCAAGACCAAGTTTTGAGTAAATCTATGCCAAGGATGATAATGGCTACTACTAACCTAACTACTAATGTTTTCATATAAATAGTTCAATCGAAAAAACTAGTATCTTTTGTTGTTTAGTGATTCCAATCTATTTCTAGCATATTGGTGAGTTGCTTAATATTGTATTTTAGAAATTCACCAAGAAAAAAATGAAGTCAAAAAATTAATTAATTCTTTACAAGAATTATGTATTTGAAAAATGGTTTTTTTTGACAGAATCAAGAAATAGTTTAACATAAAGAGTTTTTTGTGACAAAACTATTTAAAGAAATTACATCAGCATGGAATAATAATATGATTTCACCTTTTATATTTTTTATCACTAAAGACTAATTGGAATTCTAAGGATTACAAACAGTATTGCATTAATAAAAACTATTCAGGATGAATTGCATCTAACAGTGTGACGGTTTACAGATTCTTAAATCGGCATCTCATTGCCTGACGTTATTTGTTGGTATATGTTAAAAATATTTTTATTAAATCAACTTCTTTGTGAGGTCTGTCAGAAAAGTCTTCATGGAAATTGTTTTGACTATATTCGGGAATAGAGTGGATCCAGCCAAGTAACTAGCAATTTACCAAATTCCTCCATCTAAGAATAAAATCTGTATCTCTTGAAGAATAATCTAAAAGAAATCTTCGGTTTCCTACACTGAATTTGTCATTGCAGAAAAGAAATAGAAAATCTATTCTTGCTGAGAGCAATTTTGCAGTGATAAATTTTTTGGTATTTCGGGAACACCTCTTCGCCTACAAGGTGTAACTTATGTGAATTTTTATATTAAATTTTATTTACACTTAAGTCTGCACATGAAATGATTAAAAAACCCATAATCTTTAATTAGACATGAAATATTATCAAAATTTAAATAAATATTTTTATTGAAATAATTTTCTGCGTCTTTGAAAAAATAATCTGTTTCAAAAGTCTATTGAAGGTACCATTTCTTTTTTCCAAATGTAGAATTTTCATGGTGAACTTGATTCTTAAACATAATGTTTTAAATGGTTTTAAAAGAAAAAAGTTCGTTCATTAATTTATTTTTAATTTTATTACGTATGCATATAAATTACTTAAAATTTCATTTTGGATTGACGATTTACATTAAACAGACCAGTTCAGATATGACAATAGAGTGCTTTTTTAATTAATGCAGGTCTTGAAAAGGTTAGATTTAAGAGTTCACGTAAAAATTGAATAATTTCAATAAGTCGATTCAAGTAGAATGGTAAAGATCTTTCTGAAATGATGTTTGAATTATATGTAGGAAACATTGCTGTGTGTATTCCAACTGAATATGTTTATAATACTCAATCAGTTTTCTACCTGATGCGATGTTATGTAAGTTCGAAAATCAAATTGAAGCTTTTTAAAATCTTCTCTGTGAATAACATATGAAAAATTGTTAAAAAATCAATTTGCTTAGCAAATGGCACTATCATTTGGAAAAATAAGAATGGCATTAATTCACTTTGTCAATGAAACACCAAATATTAAATATTATAAATTTAGTTGTAAATATGCATAATTTTATCTTTGGATTTTTGATTCTGCACAAGATCATACGAACACGAAGCACTTGTAAAATATTACAATATACTGTATATGTTAGAAATTTAAAAGATTTTAAATAATTGTAGCTTGTTTTTAATACTCTATTGAAATAAATAGTGAATAAAAAATGTCATATTTACTAAATGGTTCGACAAAATTTTATTTAGCTTTGAAAAAGTGTCAAGAGTTCGTAAGAAAACAGGTGAACTTTTGTATCATATTATATATATATATATATATATATGTAATTGAATATATACAGTTGCAATTTATATAGAAATCCATGTAATCACAAGGGTTCACAAAGTTTTTTTCAACTATATATATATATATATATATATACATGTATATCATGAAATTGTTTGCAAGATTCTAAATGAAGAATTTGAAAGAATACCTTTGTTAAGACACATTCCAATGTACACATCTTCCAGTCGAAAAAATGGCACTTTAAATACTTTGGATTGCAAGAACTTTATAACATCATAGGATAAAATATAACCAATTCCTCTACAATAAGGTGGATAGTACTCCTCTTTATACTCATGTGTTTTTACCACCCACTTGCTATGTATTTTTGGGAAGTTAGCATTGTAATATCGAATAGGCTTTGAGATGTTAGTACACGTACCAGCATAAACACCATTCAAAGGCAAGGATCTTATTAAGGAAGATATCAGGTCAATGCGCACGAAAACATCATCATCCGTTTTAAATGCATAGTTAGCCTAAACATTGCTTCGTCATTTAAATAAATTGAAGAAACTCGTTAGAAATATTGTTTTAGGTTAATTACACTGTGTGGCAAAAAAGGTAATATTTTCTTAATTGAGTACTTTTTTTCAGTGTTTCTAATCAATTTGTTAAAAACGAATTTGAGGTCATTTTCAAAGTAGAAACCATACTTTAGGAATTACATGAAATTGAATTTTTTACCTAAGTAGGTCATTGAATATAGAGGTCAGAAATTGTATTATGATTTAGACACCAAAATCCTCAAATAACTTTTATAGTTCTAAACAAACATCCAATTGTATTTTGATTTTAATATAAGCAGATATTTTGTATTTATCCAGAAGACATGAGGCCAAAATATAGTCTAAAAAGGGTAGTCTTTAAATTCCATTAATTGTGGTACTATCAAGGCCCTTAGTTTTTCAACAAACTTTTCTTTAGTTATCAAATAATTAATAAATAGATTATTTTCATTGATTTGAACCTACAAAAATTATATGAGGCCGAATTATACTCCCAAAATGCTATTTTCTGCACATTTCAATATGTTCTCAATATACCCACACCCCTAAATAAATCGCTTGAGTAGTTGGTGAAATTTTCCATATGTTCATCACTAAACAAACATCACTTTTCAGGAACAACATTCATAACATTCAATTGATATTTCAGAAAATGAAGTTTAGTAAACATTAATGGCAATATCCCATCTCTTCAATTTAACAAGGAAAAGTTCGGTTTGTTTCACGCTAGGATTTAGCTCATAAAAAATTGGAAAAATATCTATTTACAAATAATTTTATTCTTTCAGGAATGAATTTCATTCTAAAGGAAAATCAGTGCAGTAAATACATACAGAATGTTTGTAAATATTTTTAAGACAAATATCAATAAGTTTTGTCACTTGTTTATTTTTCATTTAGCAAACGGCTTCTTGCAGAATATTATAAATAACATTTATATCATTAGCACAGTAGTTCAAAATTTGTTCCAAATTTAAATATTTCTGACATTCAATTAAGTTAGTATTGTAAGGATTACGTATTTTGCCATGATAAGAAACCTATTACACCAATGAATATAATCAAAGTAAAAACTCAAAAACATATGTCCTATGTGAACAGAAGACTGCAAAAATGTGTAGTGTATATAATCAATATAAGTGTCCATAGCAGGCAATGACAATTATAGTTTGTCAAATTAGAAATCTTCAAGGGCCAGTCATATAATACCAAATAATACGTTAAAATGAACAAGTAAAATATGGAAATCCTCTCAACAGGAAATAATAATTACTGATAATGCATATTGCCAATAATTATTACATATACAAAAAATTTTAGTGCTATATACATGTATATGAAATAAAAAAGCAATTTAAGTGATATTTTTAAAGAAGAGCTTGCTTCGCATATGCAAATATTTATGAAATAATACCTGTGGACAATGTTTGTATATCCAAATTATGACAAGAGAAGTCTTATTAGTAAGACTCTCGTATTCATCTGTTATGTTGAACATTAATATATCGGAATACTCGTAATTTTCGGCAAAAACTTGTTTTGTGTGGTTGGAAGAAACGCCCACCACAAATATATGCAAAATGCTGACATCGTTGACAACCACATTTTTTCCCCAAGTCGATCGAATTTCTCTTCGATTCTCATAATGGTCTGCCTTGGATAGTATAAAAATAAGGAGAGTTTTGCCTAAATATATGATTTCAGAATTAACTTAGTGAAGCATGTCAAACCTTGACGGTAATAAAATTTAAAAAAGGAGTATATTAAAAATTACAACTGACAAGCAATTCCTTATATTATGCAATCAAACTAATTATTGGAGTCACTGACACCAATCTATCAAAAAATGCGAAGATGGATGCTTTCCGCTCCGGGCAGTGACTGAAATTGTTTACAGATCCAAAGTAATTCGGATTCAGAAATCTGGCATATCTGCAGTTTCCACCGATATCAACTAAGGAAATTTATATGCATTTAAAGTGCCATAAATTTACAGGGTTTTAATTTAAGAATAACCAATAATAATTATTCAGGAAAAGTTATTCATAATATTATTAATATATAAATGGATTTGCTATTATACACTTTAAATTTTATTTTTCCATTATAGAAGATGTGCATCGATCTGGATATAAAGCTCGAAATTTTGAAGCTCTATTATGCTAATAACGAATCTGTAATAGCATCTCTTCGAGCTTATAATAAAAAACATCGCGTGAAACACAACAAATTTCCACAATTCGCAATATTTCGGATTATGAAGAAATTTGAACAAACAAAGTCACTTCATGATGCTCCAAAATCAGGACGAAAATGTCTTAAAGAAGAGAGGCGCAAGACAGTTGAAAAGTCGATCAAAAATATGCTTATAGTCAATCACAAAATCATGATTCATAGATAATCTAGCTTTGAAGATATGAAAAAATTCGTAGCGTTCATGAATAAATCTTAGTTCATTAATTTCTTTCAAAGAACTTGGAACTTTTTTAAAAACAATTATAAGATTTTCTTGAGAATTTCTTGCAAAGAGCTTGGAGGTTTCCTAAACGAAATTAACAAGATTTCTTTTGACGTATACATTCAAAGATTTTCTAGAAGTAAATTGATTATTGGTTAGATATATTATCATATATTGTAAAATCCAAAAGAAACAATTGTTACAAGCTCAGAAAAATTTCACTAACCATTTAATGTGATTACGTTAATGTAAAAACTACCAAATGTATTCAAATGCTGAATTTCTCAACCTTAAATTAATTGATAGATTTTTGAAAATTTTTCAAAATCCTAGAAAAACTTCTAAAACGCCCATAACTCAAAAAATATTAGCGTTATGCTCAATTAAAAGGAACTATGTGATAGAGGACAGTCTCTTCTTTGATCAATCACTTGGGAGAACATTGCGCATCTCAAGAAACAGTCAAAGATATTTATTGATTCCATGCGCTCAAAACCTTACAATTATATGAATGTTAGGTATAGAGTGAATTGAAATCTTTTTTTAAAAATTCGAAATTTTCAAAGAAAAATAGTTAATCTTTTCAGCTACTTCAGACAAGGCAATACGTCTTAGTAGGAATTTTCAACATTGCTTTAAGGCATTACTGATGAGCCCTTACTATGCTCTACACATGTGTGCTAGGCTACCTTGATTCAAAATGTTTATTTTGAAACTTTAAGACACAGACATCAGCCAAACAATTGAGCATTAATTCCTTATTACTGCAATATATATATATATATATATATATATATATATATATATATATATTATCTCATCATTTATATTTTTCACATATTTGATTTCATATACATGTATATGATTCAAGTTTATATGCGTTAATTAAGTGAATAAGCCATTCGAAATCCTTTCTAATCATTATCTTAATGTCATGTTAGCTTACTATGAATATTCTTTGGTTAAGGATTAACGAAATTAACTTGAAAGTACAAGGGCAAAGTTTCATCAAAAACTAAATCTTGCAAATTTATCAAAATTATAATACGAAATTTATGCAATCTCCCAGTCCAACGTTGTGCGATGATTTTCTCATGTATTCAGCTGTTCATTACAAAATATTTAATAAGTGCAATATCGAAACATAAAAACTTACCTGTTGTCACATTTCCGAAATGATATTTGCAAAAATCGAAGTTAGGAATTAAGAAGTAGTTTTCTTTACCATTTTTCTCTCGAGAGAGCTTTTTCCAATTTTTCCTTCGAAGTATTCCCTGTGGTAAAATTTGCCAACTTGTGTATAGACACGCAACAATGTAGCATATCACAATAAATATGAATAATATATGTTTATAACAAAATGCTTGAATAATAAACATCATGCTACATAATCAAGCCTAAAATACAAAATGTATCTTCAAACTCTTATAATGCAGGAGATGACTTCTTACAGAATCTATGAATATAAAATAGAATTCCCAATAAAATACTTCTCAAATGATTCGGTTCATTTAATAATCTTCTCTTGCTTAAGTGCTGAAATAATTCAAAATCTTTTAGAAACCATTGATTGTTTTTGCTTGTAATTGCTGCTTAAAATGATCACTTCTCGGAAATATTGAATTTAAAATAGAGTATTTCAACATTTTTATGTATTTTGGATAAATAATTTAGCATAATTATTCTGTAAATTGGAGCATAGTATATTGCAAGTTGAAAAAGGGTTTTGTTAACTCTCAAATTCGATTATGCTGTCATTATTCATGTCATTTTCCAAGGCCCTACAGGTTTCTTGAGCAAACCACCAGCTCCGCTATCAAGTTCAACAATGTTTTAAACTGTTCTCCTCTATTCATTAATCTCCTGGCATATACTAATTCACTTGAGTTAAGCAGCACAATATAAGGTGATTTGGATAGGGATAGCTCTCCTCATTTGCCCAACAAAATAAAAAAAAAAATATAATTTTTAGGACTCAATACTATTTTAAGAGGATAAAATATACTTCACTAAATAGAAAGTAGTGCCTAATTACTTATTTAACTACTATATATTGGAAGAAAATGTAAAATTATGCCATATTAGTAATCTAGGTTAAATTGTAGAAAAATGGTACATGTGCCCAAACTTTCTTGGAGCACTGTATATACAGTATAATATATATGCAGTGCAGCGGATGTTCTGTCATATAAACGTTCAACATGACTGTTAGGCGAAAATTCCTACAATTTACAGTGCCGCCATTTTAGTTTCATATTTGAATTTTGTATTTCCCCACCATGTGGCTTCTGCTACAATGGTACCTGTTTTCTGCTGTTAGTTATTTTCAATTGGATTACTTTCAAAAAATCATTTGTACGCATTTGCAATAAAACTTTTGGTTTCACAAAAAATGGTTGCTCACTTGTTTTCTCTCATAATATCAAAGACTACTATGTCTATCTCAATTTGTTTTGTTAAGAGGAAGAGCCGAGGGTAGACCTGCAGGTGTACAATTGCGTTGGCCATGCGATCATATTTCGGTTCTTCCAAGAGCTGATTCTAATGGCATTGCTTATCGTTTACTTAAATTCAATGGCTGTGATGTTTCACAGCGCTTTGACCAAAAGTTTCTAGTGGCAACTCTAATCAAATGTTAATGTATAATTTTTGTTTCACGTGCTCGATGCTTAGTTTAATTATCCTCTTGCTGATCGTTACACTAAATTCCTCATGCAAGCTGATTAGTGGTTTTCATGGACTTTCTCACAGTCAGTGCTTTCTCAGTTGTTTTTTGTGCTTCGTACTGTAGATGTTATTTGTGTTTATAAGCTTTGAAATCGCAATAATAGGGCAACTAAAGTGTAACAAAATATAAATTGAAGGAAATATCTAAATTCAGTTTTTCAATTTAGTCTGCTGATGCCGCAATCACCTGCATGGCCTCCTTTCCCCAATTTAATCTTCAAAACAAAAGTCTATCTCATGCAATCCTATTGACATTAATCATTTAAAATTATAAGAATTAAGTGTTCCCTACCCTCATTCAATGGTAGAAATGTTTTTGCTAAAAGTCTATGTACATAAACAAAAACTTAGTTTACTTTACAAAAGCATAGTTTACATTTGATTGCTTTGCCAATAATATTGACAAATCAATAGGGTTTGAAAACTTCAAATACACATATATAAAAAACCAATCACTGTTTATTCAATTGTAACCATCAGTTTTTATTACACTATTCATTTTTTTTTTTGGTATAGAGCAAAATTCTTCTAGTCAGTTATCACACAAATATTTTCATGCAGTTTCTGATCGTTCTGAGCTTACAAAGAGAACGTTCGAATTGAGAACTGCTTAGAAAAAAGTTACTTAGACATAATATAGAGTTCCTTCAAAAAACTGATTAGGCTATATTAAAGCTAGTTTTTCGTTTAGGTTAGAAGAATAGAAGAGATCAAATAGGTTGAAAATATAGATAATTTGTCGCCCTTGTAGTGACTGAGATTCAAGAATTACATTTACAAAGAAAACACAAATCACTTATTCAAAACACATTTCACGAAAATATTGAAAGAGATGCACTTACTGCATTGTAAATTTAGAAAAGTAGTGGAAAATAAAATGAATGTATCGCAACATCTGTTAAATGGTCATTTTGCTGCCCCCGACAAAAAATATTCGAGGGTGCATTACCCCCAGCACACTCGGTTAGCTGGGCCCCTGGTTGACATACACATAGGAACGTGACATACCTTTGACAAGCCATTCTTGATGTCTGTATTTCAAGTGATTTAAGAGATTAGTCCAACCAGTGCCCTTCTTTTGTATGATAGTAATTCCACATGCACATTTCCATTTTCCGTCATCTGCATTATCCCGGGTAAAATGCTTGGAAGCAAGTGCTTTTCCGGCAGACAGTAAAATAACTGAAATGCGCTACAATGAACTGACTGTACGCTCAGCACGTAATGAATGACTGTTGATCAACGGAAGAGTGGAAGACAGCGCAGTGCAAGAGGATTACGTCATTAATTGAACTGCAATTGAATTACATGTATCGGCAACACAGAATGTAAACAAACACAAGAAGACGACGCTTTTCCTTGATTCAAATGTATTCATAAATGAAAAGGCAATTAATTGCAATTAATTGGCTACTCATCAATTAATTAATTGGTCGAGTGCAGAAATTAATTAATTGAACCCAATTAATTGCAATTAATTGGGTCCCCAATTAATTCTTTCCAACCCCTGGGCCATGGCCCTCCTGTTGGGCCACTGTGCCCCCTTCCTTTTGGCATCCTGAATACAAAACTCCATAGTATTAATTCTAATTTCTGTAACTAAGTTAGAGTGAATATCTTTTAGTTGAAATATACATAATACTAATGCAATTCTATTAAAAAATTGAAACTATCTCATTTGAGTAAAAATATGATTAATTTATTGAACTTTGCGGGGCCATGGCCCCCCCTAAGCTTCAAATGCAAGCCACGGGCCTGGTCAACATATGTTTTGCATATAAGTTACATTATGTAACTTTAAAGTGAATTACTGTTGTAAGAATCGGATATTTTCTTTCAAGACAATTTATGCTGCTTTAAAGAAAATCAATGTTTCAAGCAGTATTTTAAAGTGGAATCAAGTGTAAACAAGTAAAACACATGAACTTTAAAGTTTTAGCTGTATTCACTTCTATAATTTTGCTGTTATTGTCCCACTGTTCAAACTAGTAGTGGATTTTTAAGAAAGGATTTACATGGGAAAACTTTGCATTCCCACATGTGGTACATGCAAGTTTTTGTTTTAAATAAACATGAAATTTCTTCCAAGTTCCACATGTGGAACTTGCATGTATTTGCAATTTTCTTGGTAATTTCAAGAATTTCCATGTTTTCTATGGTTCAAATATGGAACATGGAAGTAATTCCATGTTTTTTCCAAATTCGAAGCGCTGGGAATAGAATTTCCTTTAGACTCCTTATAGGTCTTTCTGCGCATACAGCCTTCATGTTTGAATTTGTACTATACAATATAATTTTATTTCTTTTAGAAAAATACAAAAATTACCTCTGAATTCACTTCCACGATTAATCCAAATTCGTTTAACATTATGCCAGTTCTCAAATTTTTTAAAAGCAGACAACACTTGACTAGATTTTTTATTTCACAAAGGCTGTACACGGAATTTTTTAGATAAAATATCATAACAAACAAGTAAGTATTTTATTCCTCTATTGTACAATGCTAGAGATTCCACCACCGCTAAGTCAATAGTCCAAATTTAATCAATTCCAAATGCAATAACACGGTGACGGGGAAATTTCCTCACAGTTCTCTTGTGTGTTGTATATACATCACTGGTTGCGAGAAAGTTTTTCACATTTTGCAGGGTAATTTTCGGAAATTTCAATTTAGCTTGATGATATAGTTCATTAATTCCACCAAAACTCGCTGATGATTTTAACGAAGTGTACAGTTGATGCAAGTGCTTATCCATATTCCAAACTAGTTCCATAATAACAGTTGCTTCGTATTTAT
>CABFPE010000151.1:61828-79206 GCA_900660155.1 Hofstenia miamia | reverse complement strand
TAAAAAATTTCGCCTTACCATATATGGCCATACCATTAACGGCACCCCTGATTCTTACTATATTCGAAAAGTAAACAATGAGTAATTCAAACTATGCGTCAGAGGGTACGTTGTGCGAATGCGCCAAACCCTGCATACAAGAATAAATGAATATTACAATTATTGAAACACAGGAACATTATGGGATGCAAAAGTAAAAAATATTTTAAGAAAATTAATAACACTAATTTTAAAATTGTTATAATATAATAATTATGTCATCTGTTAATTTATTACAATAATTTTCTTCATTTGTAATTATATTTTTATTAAAGAAAAGTTTTTTGTAATTATATTTTTATTAAAGAAAAGTTGTTTGTTACAAAATTTAAATTGTGCACTCCTCAGAAATAGATTATTGAATTAAAAGTTCACAACAAAGTTGGAATCGCGTACACATTTACAACTTTTCTTGTGCTCCTCATTAAATCAAGATAGGTGTACACGCTACTTAATATATTCAAAATTTAACAACAACTATGAAAAAGAATTGGAAGAAATTTATCAATGAGCTGACCAACGGTCGGTATACAAAATTTGCATTTTATGTAAGCATCAATTTCATTTGGTGTAAAATGTATATTTTTAAAAGAAATATCTACATCTTTTTCAGTTAAATGGGACATACAGATCTGCCAATGCACAAATTTACGGCATATCAATGAACTGGAAACTAACAAAGAATTAGAAGAGAAATTGAAAATAAAGGGTGTTTTCAAAATATAAATAATCTACAAAAATGGTAAGTTGAAATAGTAAATATGTATTATAAGGCAATATAAAAAACAAATAATACGCATAAATAGATAAATACCCGAACAATTCTGACACAATTTTTAATTAAATTTTATACACAAAAACTTAGCAAAAGTCGTAATTAATAATATTTTAATTAGCAATAGTTATTGTTGAATTACATTTTCCCACACATTTCCCATGCTTTTTGATTGCCTTTGTTAGCAATGCTGTGACATTACTTAAAGAAACCAAATCTTTGTCGTCCTAGTATTATATATATATATATCCATCCATCGCTATTGCTACATATGTTTCCTGCCTAATGTACAAAATTGAAATGAATATAAGACGCGTCCTATATAAAATATATGAAATCAGATGTTATGCAATAATATAAATATTAAGTCAATGGAAATTCTTACAAAAAATAAATATGTGCATTCTACAAATTTGTTTCTCCTTTAGAAAGTTAATATATTCAGGGAGACATCTAGCAAAAAAAATTATGAATTTTGACCAGAATTTCTGTGCTTCAATTTCTCCATATGGTACTCCACATGTGATCTTAACCATCCAAATTTATACTAAATTTATCCATTTGCACTGATGCTTTTTAAACGCACCAAATGAAAATTCTGTTTGCTAGATCAATGTTGAATAGAAAATTATGCATAGTTTAAACACTGCAAGTGAAAAATTTAAGTTGAATTTTAGAAGTGCATAGGAGGAGTAAGCCTCGGCTAGACCCTGTACCAATGGGACAACCTGAAGTCCTCATAACACATACGACTATTTGCCATGTGAGATTGAGTGGATTCTATTGGACACCATTTAGTGACGAAATGTTTTTTGCAAAGCTAAGTTGAGCAAATTCATTTTTTGACTAAATTTTGATTTTTGGATTCTAGGATTTGGGCAAACTGATGTGTTTGATGAGATGATTGTTATGACATGTTTATTGTAACAAAGCTTAAACATGATTTAAATAAAATATTTCATTGATGCATTCCATGCTCCTTTATTGTTTAGGCTGAATTTCATTTAATTTTGCTAATATATTCATGTTAAAGCTGTATGCAAAATATAAATTTTGCTTTTCAAATACTAATTAGAAAAATATTTGTCAAACTTAAGAACAAGTATTGAAAATATAGACATGGTAAACAAATAACAAATTCAACGAATTAAACTTGACTTACATGATAAAAAGCAAGTTCATTTTCTGTACAAAGTTATCCATATAATAAGATTTATACAATATATAGATATATATGCTGTTTATACGGTGTTATTTTTATTCGCTATACATAGTTTCAGACTATACATCTGCTTAAAAAAATGTAAAATGCAATAGTAAAATAATGATGTTTTAAATACGTTCTTCTTTTTTTGTTCATATAACGAATTTAGTCTACAATGAACGTTGATTTTTCCCGATAACTTCATTTTTGGATGGGAATAGTGTAGGAAAAATACGCAATGTGTATTTGCTCATTTTAAATTTCACATGGTAGTATCTAAATTAATAGTTAATAAAAAAATCATTTATAAAACGAGATGACATTCATAATCGAAAACACATGACAATTAAAATGTATTTAACGTTTTATTTACGACGAAGTATATAAATGAATACAATTTAACCAAATGATGTCAAAAACTTACAACAAAAACCGTTTTTACTTATGATGAAGTATATAAATTATTACATTTTATCGAAATAATTTCAAAAATTTAGAATAAAATACGTTTTTATTTACGATGAAATATATAAACGATTACAATTTAAGCCAATACTGTAAAAATTTATGAACGGTTACAATGCAAACTAATGATGTTAAATATTAAAAAACCGATTTTATTTACGATGAAATATGTAAACTATTAAAATTTAATCAAACATTTGAAAAAACGCCTTTGTTTACGATGAAGCACATAAACAATTTGAATATAAGAAATTTCTGTAAAACTTAGAACTAATAACGTTTTTATTTACGACAAACTATATAATGATTACAATTAAAAAAGTTGATGTTAAAAATTTATAACAAAAAAAGTTTTTATTTACGATAAAACGTAAACGATTACAATTTAAGCAAATGCTGTAAAAATTTACAACAAAATCGTTTTAAATTACAATAAAGTATATAAATGATTACAATTTAATCAAAGGATGAACAGTCGAATTTAAGTATATGTACGTTTAACCTTCTCTTTTTTAAAAGTTTATTCTAAAACTGTCATGAAATTTGCATTTTTTCATTGCCTATGACAAAATATATCTTCATTTTAACGAATTCTTCAGTTGTTTACAACGATTCAAGTAGTGACGGTTGAATTTCATAGATAGACGCGGGTATGATTCTTTATAACCACATTGCACCGCACCCGCATATCTGTTAGAAAAATTCCCTCGCACCCGCAACACACCGAAATGACTTTCTATTAATTTCGCTAATTGAGTGAATGATGTCAAATATATTATATTATATAGATTTCGTAGTATAATTAATATTGTATTAGTTTAGTATTACACATGTAACAAAATACAAATGTCCACCGGCACCAAAACCCACGTGACATTTGAAATTCAGTACTCGCACTGCACCGCGCTCGCATCAATCTTTGTTGAATTTATATAACAATGAAAGCTATTTTTGCATTTTAATAAGTTAAAATTACTAACTTTGTTTCATTTGATTACGAATTTTTATAAAATTTCATAATGGTTCTACACGTTTAATAACTTTACTAACAAAAATTTGTATTGGAGTTGTTAAAAATCATTTTTTTAAACGTAATTATTGTTAATCATAGATCAATCTGAAAGTATCGTGATGAAAATAATTCCAAAGACAATAAAGCTTAAAGCATTACAAAATCTAAAGTAGATTTCTTCTTTTACGATGGTAAAAATACGTTGACTGCTGTTTTCACATCCTGTAAGTAGAACTATTATATAGAAATACGATGAGATGTCAATCAAGTAAAAATATTGCATAGGTTTAGAAACACTATGTGCATTTGCATAAGTGTATAAATTGGGAAAATATTTGTGAAAATAATTGAGATTTTTTCAAAATTGTGAAAAGTTCTAGTTTCATATGACTTGAAAACATTGAATTTATTAGTGATAATTTATAAAGTGATTTAAATCTCATGTTATTATACTTTGAAATTGATGTTTATTACTTTGGTACAAAAAAATCTTTAAGATTGGATACATTCAACAATTGCACAATGGGATATAGATAAAAATTATGCAATGTTAAGTTGTCTGTCAAAAAGTGCAAATTTGTACATATTTTAATACACAGTCGTTATAATAGAATTCTACATTGCTGAAAGAAAGAGAACTACGCTGAAAGATTTCAACTTTGTGGTGAGCTTTTTTCATAAATAAACTCTAACATTTCACTTGTTTGACAATTTTAGAAAGGGTATTAACGCTCTTATGCGATATTATTCTTATTTTTATAAATATATTCAAAGGGCGTAATAATTTGTATTTTTTGACGAACAAATTTTTAGAACAAATGCTTAAATTGTAACTGTTTATATGTTTCATCGTAAAAAAAGATTTTTTGCCTTAAATTCTTGCAGTATTTGCTTAAATTGTAATCGTTTATATATTTCTTCGTAAATAAAAACGTTATTCGTTGCAATTTTTTACAGAAATTGCTTATATTCTAATAGTTAATGTGCTTCTTCGTAAACAAAAGCGTTTTTCAGTGTAAATTTTTTACATCATTTGTTTAAATATTAATAATTTATAAACTTTATCGTAAATAAAATCGTATTTTTATAAATTGTTAACATCATTTGTTTGAATTGTAACCGTTTATATATTTCATTGTAAATAAAATCGTATTTTTATAAATTTTTAACATCATTTGTTTGAATTGTAATCATTTATATACTTTATTATAAATTAAAACGTTTTTTCTTGTAAATTTTTGACATAATTTATTTAAAATGCAGTTGTTTATATATTTTTTTAAATAATTACGTTTCCTATATACATTTTTAGCATCATTAGTTTAAATTGGGATAATTTACATAATTCCTAACATCAATAATTTCAATATTTATAATTTATACACTTCATCGTAAATAAAAACGTTTTTCATGTAAATTTTTAACATCATTAGTTTAAAATGAGATTATTTATAAATTCATTGTAAACAAAACGATTTTTGTTCTAAACTTTTTACATCATTTATTTAAATTGTAGTTGATTATATATTTTATGCTAAATAATAACGTTTTTTATGTAAATTTTTAGCATCATTAGTTTAAATTGAGAAAATTTATATATTTCATCGTAAACAAAAGCTATTTTTTGTCTTCAATTTTTACAGCATTCTTTAAAATTGTAGTCGTTTATACATTTCATCGTAAATAAAAACGGTTTTTGTTGTAAATTTTTGACATCATTTGGTTAAATTGTATTCCATTATATACTTCATTGTAAATAAAAACGTGTTTTGCTGTAAATTTTTACAGCATTTGCTTAAATTGTAATCTTTTATATATTTAATTGCCAATAAAAACTTAAAATTTTCATGTGTTTTTAATTGTGAAGCTCGTCTAGTTTTATAAATGACTTATTTATTAACAATTAAATCAGATACTACCATGTGAAATTCATAATGTGCAAATACACATTGCTTATTTTTCCTACATTATTTCCATCCAAAAATGAAGTTATGAAGAATAATCAGCTTTCATTGAACTGTAGATGAATTTCACTATATGAACAAGAAAAGAAGAACATATTTAAAAAATTATCATTTTATTACTGCATTTTATATTTTCTTTAAGCAGATGTGTAGTATGCAATTGTGTATAGCGCCGTGGTTCTCAAACTTTTAAAAATTAATGCTAATTGTTCCTTATTAGAATTTTTATTATTTAGATGGTCCAATAACAATCAATGTCAAAATAACAATTTAGTCATATTAGATAAGACAAATATAAATATATTTTTACAACCAAGGTTTAGACACAACAAAGAATGTAAAACAAAATTTAATCAATCTTGTTAATTGTTATTGAGATGGATATATTAGCTTTTTCTGATATAATGCTTTATATCCTAGTCAATTATCGATGACGCCAATCGCATATCATGCTTCCCCATTAGTTTGTTTCCCGGTTTAGTTTTTATATGTACTAAAGCAGAAAATGCTGCTTCGCACTCCCATGTTCCGGCAAATGGAATCAACTATTTTAAAATAAACTTTAATAATTCTGGATAAGAGGCAGACATTGAAATCCAAAATTCAGATGCAGTTTTACTTTTAAAAGTGGAAATTGCACTGTTGTCATTGAGCATTTCAATGAACTACTCTTGAATAGCATAATTTTCTGTAGGTAAATTATGCACATTAAAAGAAAATGGATCCTTGATAATTCCTTGAATTCTTGCAAATCATTATCGGGGAAGTAACGATCAAACTCCTTACTCATGTGAACAATGTGTTCCTAGAATGCAAGACGCACATCTGGTATTATTGCTGTGTCATTTTCATCGAGATATGTGTTTAGAACAGGGAAAGGTGCAAAATTATTATTATTTAATTTTGATTTCCACAATTCCAATTTATTCGCAAAGGCTTTCATTTTTTCATAACATTCCATTACTGTGACATGTTTGCCTTGTAGTGAGATATTGATTACGTTCACAGCATCAAGGACATCAACCATGAAAGCCAATCACATGAGCCATTTCTTGTCACCAAATTTTTTTGCAAGTCTTGCTTTTCTGTTAAAATTCATATATTTATGAACACAATGTGAAGACACTTTTTAAGGCTTTCCCCCTTGACAACCATCGTACATGACTATACAGTAGCAGCAGCTTTTCAAATTTAGCATCATTTTCTTTGAATAACTGAGTAAATAATCGACTGTTCAATGCATGAGATTTTATAATGTTTATAGATTTTACAACTTCATCCATAACTAATTTAATCATTGTAGGCATTGTTTTGATCATTAAAGCTTGTCGATGAATTGTGCAGTGAGCACCAATAATTTCAGAAGATTCTTGTTTAATCAAAGTTTGAAAACCAGACCGACATCCTACCACTGAGGGGGCATCATCAGTGCACACTGCACATAAAATGTCCCATGAAACGAGTGAATTTAAAAGAAAGCACTTACCTTGTTGAATACCTCTTTGGCAGTTATATTGGTGTCCAATGGTTCACAAAAAAGAAAATGATCAACAAATTTATCATCCTTGATATATCTCACATAAACACATAGTTGTGTTAAATTTGCAATATTTGTTGTTTTGTCAAGTTGTATTGCAAAAAGCTTGAATGGTGATGAATGAATATTATCAATAATTTGAGATAAAATGTTCTCTGACATTTTTTCACTTTTTCTTTGCACTGCATCATTTGATAACGAAACATTTTAATTTATCTATTTCATGATTACAAAACAATTTTTTTACGAGTTCTATGCAACATCGAAGAATGAGTTGCTCAACAATATTGTGAGGTTTTTTGGATTGCGCGATCTTTCATATGACACTTCTCAACCAGCAGATACATTCTTTCCAAATTATCCTTTACTATCAAGTCGGATGCTCAATAACTGTTCTTCTTTGTGTTTGAAAAATTTTAAGTCTTTATGTTCAAAAGCAGCATGCTTGCTTTGCAGATGTCGCGACAATTTGCTGGGCTTAAGAGATGTTGGAGATAACACTTTATTACACAACACACATTGAGGTTTGGTTACACGTTTGTCAGTAATAACAGTAAATCCAAGTTTTAAATATTACTCATCATATTTCATTATTTTTTTGGAGGCATGGTGATAGATTGGTAACCTAAAATATAAATTAAATTGTTTAAGTGCTATATAAAAAGTTACGTTATAAATATCATGAAATATCAACAGTAACTAATAAAGTTGAAAAGAATTATGCAAAAAAATCAACTGCTCGTGGTACTATAGAAAGTGCTAATTGTTCCTATTTAGGACCGTGGTCTCCAGTTTGAGAACCGAATGTATAACTAATAAAATAATGCTGTATAAATAGCATAAATATGTATATGTTGTATAAATCTTATCACATGTGTAATTTTTTAAAGAAAATTTTTGCTGAATATTTATGAATTTTTTTGAAATTTGTGTCATTTTCAGCAAACACCACTGACCAATCCTGATAAAGTCAATGTTTTGTCAATGTACAAACATACAATTTATGTCTATTTTCAATGCACACCTAAAGGTTGTAAGCAGGCTCATAGCAATATGTTCAAATGAATTACTATCTAGTAAGCTTTCAAAACTATGTTGTGTTACATCTGAGTGGATCAAATCTTATCAGCAAAATAAATTTCAATTTACATAGTTCAAATCAAATAAGAATTACCTGTTATTACATATCCAAAATGATTTTGACAAAATTTTGTGCTGGGTATCAAAAACTGGTTGCTTAGTTCATTGACACTGGGTGAAGTAGTATTGGTATTACTTCTTATGACATTTTCCACTGGATAACTTAAAGAATATGAACATTTTCATTTTTCATCAGTGTATTCAGTCTTTTGCCAATATTTTATTTAATCAATTAGCCAAAATAAAGAGATTTCTTTAAAATCTTACTTGTTCCCCATTTTTTGCCATATTTCATCAATCTTTCATAAATGTGATATAGAGGTATAGACAAAAAATTTCTGATTTCAGAATTTTAATATATGCAATTGTAGAAATTTTTTTTGGCATTTATTGAAATTTTGCATCTATTTCATTCCTAGTGTGCAAAGTCTCAATAAGTCAGCAATTAAAAGTCATATATCAATTCCTTAAGCCAGATTCCTAGGTATAGTGTTGAATAAAATATTTACAAAATATTATAGAAATTGACAAAATTATGTTTTCACAAGTTTATAAAAACAAAAAATTATTTGATGAGAAATAAGCAAAAGAAGAGCAGAGTAACCACATAGAAAATGCCACATACTTTAATTTTGTTATCACTTATATTATATTATATTATATATATATATATATATATATATATATATATATATACAAGAAAGTAATTTTTATTTTTTATGTATGAAATGATAAACTACACCTAAATATAAATGAAAATTGATTTTTCAACATGAATTTGATTAATAAATTATTCATAAAGTTGTATAATAAAACACCTGCTACTTTATTTAAGAGTAACAAATTTTTTTTCTTGCCTATGATGAATTATATATATATATATATATATATATATACAGTATTACCATGAATATATTTTAGATTCAATATGCTTTGAAATTGTTTTATTTACTTAAACTTTGTTATCACTAAGAAATTGAAAATAATAGACAGCATTACACAATAACTGCTAAAAGAAAAAAGAAAGACTTGATGTTTGTGGATATACAAAATATCGTTCGTCATTTATGCAATACTTCAATTATTTATGAACAATAGAAAATAGCTAGTACACAGCTCTTAAAACATTTTGAAGGCAGTAATATAAACTTGTGTTATTTGTACTTGTGTTTACCTTTCTTTTAAAAATGAAGGAACTTATAATTTTTTAAATAAAAATTTTTATTCATTTATTCGATATTATTTAAGATGATATACCAGATAGATTTCCATTAGAACTAATTGATAAATGCGCGATCTTGTGATTTGACTGTTTAATGGCCTATTTTAATAAATGCAAGATCATTTTTCAGTAAGTATTAGAAAAAGTTTAAAGATTATAATTTCTTTGCTTAGGCAGTGTAGTTTTAGGGTTTTCCTTAATATTTATAAAGTTATATCTATTTTTGTTGTTTAGCGTTTATAACATATTGTTTTGAACAAAAAAATTGAATCTTTTTTTTATTAAATAATTGTGCATTGCGCTCTAGCAGATGTTAGCATATTATTTGTTTATGTAGCACGATTATCAATCCATCAAATATCATTACTCATTCATTTATAAATTTGTTCATTTTTCGGCTTTTGCTAATATTTCCACGTGGTTCAATATTAANAAATATTTGGCAAATATTTGCCAAATTTTCCAAACGTATTTACTAGGGTGTCATGATTTGCACTAATTTATTGCACTAGAAATGCGTACACAATTTAAACTACACATTTTTTATTATAATAATTATTACAAGTTTAAGCTTCCTTAAAAAGCAACCACTTAATAGAATACATGTAGAATAATTTTAACTAAGTTTACTAAAGTTTGCATTGGAAACTAGTTTTTTAGAGAAGCATCGAGTGAAAGAAAAAGAAAACAAATAGTGTCAGCATTCAATAATTGTAATTGCTTTATTTCGCCACTGGATTGCTAAAAAAACGTTTGCTGAAGAAAGCTTTGTTTTTTAGATTATTTTTTAAGTGTGGGAATTTGTTTTAAAAATAGTGTTGGTTAAATATCTATTGAGTAGCCTTCAGACCTTCAACTTTGTTTCAAAACTTTTTGGAAATTTAAGGATGCACAAGGAAGTTTTATCGGATTCAGACATACAACTTTGTTCACTACTTTTTCTTAAGATTCTTTTAATATGGTCAAACCCAATGTATTAATTAGGACCGGATAAATTACAAATGTTTGCACTTCAGGGATTTTATTTGTCTTCCATATTATGAAAATTGTGATTAAATGAGGAATCTGTGAGTAGCTGGTAAGCGACATCTGCGACTAGAATAAATGGATATAAACGTACATTATAATATAACTATATGAAATAATTATAAAATAATAATGCAAAATGACACTCTTAAGAATGCCTTAGCTTAAATAAGTGGTACCAAAGGCTATTAAGCAATTAGTATGTTTACTTTAGAATTTCTTTACATTTACTATAAGGATTAAAATATAGTCTTCATTACTACTTGTTTCTTCTATGTCTTAAGAATAACAAATATTCAATTAGGATAATTTTCCTTTTCCAAGTAAAACGCGATTGAAGCAACAAAAAATAAACATTACATAATTAAGAGTCAAGCAAGTTTATTGCTTTGTAAAATAAACAAATACTACAAACTACTATACATGTATATTTACAAAATTAAAAATATGCACACTTACTTAATGGGCGTAAATTTCAAAATCATATGAAATCTGTCCATGCGCTTAACTTGTTTGATATTCCTAATAGTGATTGTTTGGATAAAATTGTTTCTTAATTTTTCTTCTAAAATGTTTAAGTCAGTCCATAATCTAGAAGCTTTAAATGAAAATGAATCTGTACGATTAATATTATTATATGGAAATTGTGGTTTCTATCACTGGTTTTGATATAATTGCTTAAAAAGTGCGTAGATTTTGAATTGTGTACATACTTGTGCATCATACAAAGAGTTTGATATTCGATAAAGTACAATGGTGCAAGAAAATTGCCACGTTTTATAAAAGTGCAACTGATTCATGCTTATCAATATAATTCAGAGTTCTTATTGTCCAATTGAATATTTTTGCTTGTGATTATCGATTATTTGATGCGATATTTTGGAATAAAAAACAACAATAGTTAAAGTTACTTAGCACAAAAAAGCTAAGGATTTGTGATTGAAAGGACTGCCCTACAGTGCACAAATGATATAAATATTTAATACCAGATGCCATTTTCCTACATTTTGATGAAAAATATTCAGTAAAACGTAAATCTCTATCAATTACTACACCAAGATAATTAATAGAATTGCTTTACTTAATTTCATTATCTCCTACTTTAATTTTGATATTAGAATGCCTAGTCCAAATGGTATTATTAATTAGTTTTAAACAGAAAATATTGCAAATGCGATCAATCCTTGCGGATTCAGAATAATTGAAGTAATTAATATTGAAATCAACGAAGATGTTAATAAATTTATTCTCTAGAATAGCATTGTCTATTTCATCAATTTTGTGATTGCAAAATTCAGATGAAAAATTCTTGATTGGATTATAACAAACATTTAGTAATTCATTAATACATGAGTTCGATACATGTTTAATTTCAATCCACAGTGTCTCAAAAAACTGATGATCCGATTCTAAGTGTTCTCTACGGTTTGGTTTTAGGAATTTTGGAATTAAGATAATTAAACCACCACCTCTTTTTGAAATATTTTTGAAGTATAAGTTAAAATAATTGCAGTCTGGATTATATAGAGCTTCTATGTTATCAGAGTCATTTAAGCAGGTTCCTGTAATTAGATATATTGCGTTATTTCCTACTAAATTTACAAGATTTATAAATTCTGTCCGGTGTGCACTTAAACTTCTAGACTTTAGGTAGAAAAATTTTAAGTTTTGATTGTAGTTAGCTAAAGCATCAATTTGAATGTAACTAGAACTCGTAGATGAACCTCTATTAAATTGTAGATTTTGATTGCATAACAATTAAAATACACTCTAATAATTCTAGAATTTTGGTATTTCAAGGATTTTAGGGATTCATGGAATGATATATTGAGTTGCCCTTTAAGTAAATTGACAATAATTTGAAAAAATATAAAATAATAACAAAAGTACCTGAACATTAAAAACTTTGTGGTTGAGATGCTGAGTGAAGAGCAGGTGTAGGTAACAGAGGAGGGCGTTGTGTTTGGCAGAGACAGCTTGAGAATATGTTATGGTTATGGAACGAGGGATGTACATATAGCCAAGAAGAAAGCGAACTTTGAAGTGTGGGTCATGCAGGATACGCCAGAGCGAGAGAGATGAATTCCATCGCAAGCCAGTGGATACATATATGATGACTGGTAGAGAGCAGTAGTGTGTTTGCTGTGCCCTACAATGCACTAACATTTCGCTAATTCTTCCCTGTAATACATACAGTGATCATTGTATTCATAGGAAGCGTGCTAAACTCAAAGGAAACATGATTTTGAAGGGCAGATATCTATGGCAATGTGACGACTGTTAGGGGGCAGAGAAGAAGCCACTATGGAATTCGTACGAAATGGAAGACAGAATTAAAGCAATTGAAAAAAGTATCAGCGAGATAAGAGACATTCTAAATAACTTTGTGCAAAGCTCTGCAGATCACAATGTGAACGCAACTAATAAGAATACTTGGACCAAAGTTGTTAGGCGACAATGAAATGACAGTGTCAGATCTACAGTGAGCATTGACTCTCAAACTCAAGCAACCAAAAGACTAAAAAGTCGACACCAAAGACTAAAGTCGACACCAGAGATGAAATTGAATCTAACATTAATAGTAGACGACCCTCTGCAATTCTCGGAAGTTCGAATACTGCCGGCAAGTTCAAGGGATCTCCTCTAACTGAACCAAGATTATATACGTATGTGGGAAGAATTAATAGAGATTGCGATGAAGCTGATATAAAGGAGCATTGCTTATCCACTGGAATGAAATTAATGAACATCAGAGGGGTCACTAAGGAAGGCTCTAAGTTCAAGGGTTATCACTGCATTTTCTCAAGTGATTCTAGAGACATTATACATGATCCAAAGAATTGGCCATCGGGAGTTCTAATCAATAGGTTTTACCTGGACGATAAAGGCAGGACATGGATGAAATCTCTCAATTGACTAAATATCGCTTACTTAAACTTAAGGTCTGTTACAAATAAGCTCGAGGACATTGCAATGTTGGTTACTAAGTATGAAATTGACATTTTAACAATTACTGAGACATGGTTAAACCCAGACTCTAAAATTAGTGCTCTTCAGTTCTGTGCACTAGACTCGAATATTAATTAACATGGATGATCAAAACAACATGTATGCAATACGAATGTTTGATATATTTAATGAATTTAATTTGAATCAATGGTTAAAGCATCCTACACATAGAAAACGCCACCTGATTGACCTGGTTGTCACTGTAGACCATTGTAAGGTTAAAATCTGTGTCATCTACACATTGTGAATTCCGACCATGATCAGATATACTTTGAGATTGAGGTAGACAAACATTAGTCAACAAATACCACTGAATCCGTGACAATGTATGATTGGAATAGATTTAATCCAGGATCATTCGCAGATGCCTTCAATAATCTGAAATTTTGGAGCAAATCCTCTACCTTCGAGTTGTTTTCAGATTGTGTACACATAGCAACCCCTAAGGTGCAACGTCAGGAACGTCAATTTAAATGTCCCTATCTATATCACAAGCTTGGAAATGAAATACGCAGTGAAGATTAGAACATATTTATCATAGAACAGGCGACGTTCTGTCCAGAAATAACTGCAAAGAGCAATGTGTAGTAGTCAGAAGAAGCAACATTATTGTCTCAACCAAATTAAAACAGCAGGTAGTGATCAAGGAAAACTTTTCTCAATCTTAGGAATGATGCTCAAATGGAAAACTCAGATAAGACTTCCAACTACAAATTCACCACTAAGTCTATCTAATGCTTTCAATGAATTCTTCATTACCAAAATTCGTGACATCCGACTATCAATGACTGATGGTGACAATGCAATTCCAGTTCCTATTAATATTTCACCAATTTTTACATTCAAGGCTGTATCTATTCATGACATGGAAATCGCAATAAAAGAACAATCAAGTAAAATTTCCATTTTGGATCCGTGTTAATGGCTCCTTGGCTCACATTGGAGTTCAATCATATGCTGAAAACTAGGGAGTATCCAGATGAACTTAAGATAGCCACAGTANTACACATAGAAAACGCCACCTGATTGACCTGGTTGTCACTGTAGACCATTGTAAGGTTAAAATCTGTGTCATCTACACATTGTGAATTCCGACCATGATCAGATATACTTTGAGATTGAGGTAGACAAACATTAGTCAACAAATACCACTGAATCCGTGACAATGTATGATTGGAATAGATTTAATCCAGGATCATTCGCAGATGCCTTCAATAATCTGAAATTTTGGAGCAAATCCTCTACCTTCGAGTTGTTTTCAGATTGTGTACACATAGCAACCCCTAAGGTGCAACGTCAGGAACGTCAATTTAAATGTCCCTATCTATATCACAAGCTTGGAAATGAAATACGCAGTGAAGATTAGAACATATTTATCATAGAACAGGCGACGTTCTGTCCAGAAATAACTGCAAAGAGCAATGTGTAGTAGTCAGAAGAAGCAACATTATTGTCTCAACCAAATTAAAACAGCAGGTAGTGATCAAGGAAAACTTTTCTCAATCTTAGGAATGATGCTCAAATGGAAAACTCAGATAAGACTTCCAACTACAAATTCACCACTAAGTCTATCTAATGCTTTCAATGAATTCTTCATTACCAAAATACGTGACATTCGACTATCAATGACTGATGGTGACAATACAATACCATTTCCTATTAATATTTCACCAATTTTTACATTCAAGGCTGTATCTATTCATGACATGGAAATCGCAATAAAAGAACAATCCATGTCCTGCAAGAATTCTCAAAGATCTAGCAGTGATAATGGCTCCTTGGCTCACATTGGAGTTCAATCATATGCTGAAAACTAGGGAGTATCCAGATGAACTTAAGATAGCCACAGTACGTCCTAATTTAAAGAAACCAAAGCTCGTCAAAGAAATATTAGAACATTACCGACCAGTCTCAAATTTGAAATATTTTGCTAGGATATTCAATGGAATAATGGCCAAGCAAATATGGGATCACATAACGACCTTTGGGTTAGTGGATGCTTCAATATCTGGTAATTGAAAATTTCATTCTACTTAATCCATTCTCTTGCATATCAATCAAGTTGTACTGAGTTCACTATCTCGATAGGGGATATTCATTATCACACTGGACATGAGCAGCGTGTTTGACACAATTGATGCTACAACATTAGCTCAAATACTAAGATGTTATATTTCGACAGATGTATCGACAACTAAGTTACTAATCAGTTTTTAACAGTAAATGGAGTATCATCAAGTGTTATGGACATAGAACATGGTGGTCTCCAGTGCTCAAAGCTCTTACCAAAATTATTTCTATTATACACATTGCTAGTTTGTGAATTATTGATTCATTTGATGTAAGTTTCCACGTCTATGCGGATGATATAACAATCATGATAGGTGTCAAGAACTCTATAAGTGAGGCCTTATCCAAGATCAAAGTTATTACTACAGAAGTAAGAGATCTCTTTAATACGATGAAACTGCAATTAAATTCGACCAAATCCGAAATTCTAGTTGTTTCCGGAATGAACACTGCATTTGAGTGACAAGTTGTGGATTATGCTGAACAACAAGTTGAAACAAGTGAAGAAATTTGACTACTTGGCGTAACACTGGATTCAAACTTGTCATTCAAGACTCCCATCAACAACGTATGCTCAATGTGTTGGAGAATCATGTGCCAAATATGGTCAATCCGGGAGAGTATTACATGCCACTCAACACAACTATTAATTCAGTCAATGGTATTGAGTCGCCTAGACTACTCAAATGGTTTATTAATCAACTCGCCCACAATTGTCACAGACAAATTCCAAAGGGTCCAAAATGTGGCTATAAGATTAATTTTTCAGCTCAAAAGAACATGCCACTTAAGAAATTACAGACACGAGTTACATTGGTGTCCCATCTTTGCATACTTAAAGTATAAAATCATTATACTCACACATAAATCAATCTATGAAAACAATGCTCTGAAGTATTTAGCAGATCTGCTAAGACAAAGAAGAAATATCAATACTAGGAATGACAACTCGATGATGCTGGCCATATCATATTGCAATAATAACCATGAGCTACGACAATTCTCTATTGTGGCACTTAAACTTTGGAATGAACTATTGGTGGATATACTCACACAGAGTAATTTTGTAATCTTCAAGAAAAGAATAAAGACATTTCTGCTTAGCATGACATATTACGAGACTCAATGATGGGTATATATGTCATGTCAGCTAGTGCTAGCTGCTACCAATTGCAGAGCTTTTGAATATTTGTTGAATTATAAAGCACTTTATAAGTTTATTGTAAATAAATAATAGAATAATAAATAATAGATCAGAGTTTAGGATGCGAGGTGAATGAAGAAATCTGTTGAAGACAGGAATGACTAAGATAATGATGTTGCTTGCATATAGCCTCTTTATGATTTCATTGAACTGCTTAATGACGTGATTTCTTCAAAGATTTGAGTCGTGACATACAGGTGTGATTTCAAGAAAGTGGATATATTGTGGCGTGAACTTATGATAGATTTGATCAGTGAGAACCTTTAACTTTGCCTTAAAGATTTCGGTGTTGGAGGTGTTTAGAGCATCAATGAGACCAGTGTTGATGATGTTTATATTTTTAGGATATTGTGCGATATTGTCGATAAGCGGAATTGTGTATATGCAGCTTTCTAATAATAATCATTTTTCAATGACTTTTTACACTTTTCTATTGATTTTGATAAGAAAAAAGGTGTTTTTTAGAAATTCTGGATTTTACAGCCATGGGTCAAAAAAACTGCGGCCATACTGTTTCACGTCAGATCAACAGGTACAGGTCTCATTAAAAATTTTAGCATTACATTAAAGAAAAAAGAAAATACTTTTCCAAAATTATTTTCCTTAAAATGTTAAAGTAGTTCGATTGGATGTTGTATTTACAGATATGTCTTGTTCGTACATAATCAACGCATAGAATTTAAATGGATCTGCAGGAGCACCTTGTAAAGT
>CABFPE010000151.1:46870-59222 GCA_900660155.1 Hofstenia miamia | reverse complement strand
CGGAAATGGATTGAGTTTCTAGAGAGGGAGATGGAAAAGTAGCAGACTGAGATAGACGAAAACAGGTTGAGGTTTAGGCGAGGCATATTTGAGGGAGACAGCTTAGCACCACTACTGTTTGTAGTTAGCTTAATCCCCATCACAGAAAAGTTAAAGGAGACAGGCATAGGGTATAAGATGGAGAAGAATGGTAGAGCAGTAAGTCACCTGTGAATCATGGACGACCTGAAGATGTATGCTAGTTCAAGGAAGATGTTGCAGAAGCAAACGGAGACATTGGAGAAGCCAAGCAGAGATTCTGGGTTGGAATTTGGATTAGGAAAGTGTGTAACAGTGACAATGACCAGAGGCAAGTGCATAGATCGAGATGGCTTGAGGACGAGCAGTGGGGATAAGATTGAGGAAATCAAAGGGGGTTACAAGTACTTAGGTGTGATAGAGAAAGATGGAACAGATCATGAGGTAATGAGGACGAGGTTAAGAAAAGAATTCAAGAGGAGAATAAGTAAAGTACTACAGAAGTCAGCATTAAATAGACAGAATAGTTTAAAGGCAATTAATTCGTGGGAAATACCAGTGTTGAGATATTTGGCAGGAATAGTTAGGTAGAACAAGAATGATCTGACGGAATTAGACAGGGAAACAAGGAAGATAATAGCAGCAGAGAGAGCATTCAACTTAAATGTAGATGTAGATAGGTTGTACATGACAAGGCATAAGGGAGGGAAAGGGCTGCTAAGTGTCCAGGAAACTGTAGAAGGAGAAGCACTAGGCCTAAAGGAATATGTAGAAGAGCAACTTAGAGGATCCCTAATAGAGGTCACTAAGGAGCTAAGGAAGATAAGAACTGAGAGTGAAGGAAAGAAGGTATACCAGAGTAGGATGGAATCAGAGAGACAAACAAGGTATAGGCAGAAGGCAATGCATGGAGAATACTGGAGGAACACAGAAATGTGTGACAGAGAAGAGAGCAAGAAGTGGTTAAAGAAGGCAGGACTAAAAAGAGAAACAGAAGCACTGATAATGACTGCACAGGAGCAAGCAATAAGAACAAACTGGGGGAAGAAGCATATAGACAGAAGAGCAGAAGTATGTGATAAGTGTAGGCTATGTACGAAAGAGGCGGAGACAGTAGATCATCTGATAGCAGGGTGTGAGAATTTGGCGCAGAATGAGTATAAATTCAGGCATGACAAGGTGGGACGAATGGTACATTGGAGCTTGAGCAGGCACCATGGGTTAGAGGCAGGAGACAAGTGATGTGAGCACAAGCCACAGGGAGTCGTAGAGAATGATAAGGTTAAGATACTGTGGGATTTCAACATACAGACAAGCAAAGTGATAAAAGCACGGAGGCCAGACATAGTAGTGGTAGACAAAGAAAAAAGATTAAGAACATTGATAGACATAGCAATACCAATACAGAAGATAGATAAGTACAGGGAGTTGGCAGAGGAAATAGAAAGGCTGTGGAAATTGAAGAAGGTCAAAGTAGTCCCAGTATTACTAGGAGCACTGGGAGCAGTAAGTAAGAAGCATAAGAGATACTTGGAGGAGTTGGTAGTACCAAAGTGGGGAGGAGCATTAGCACAGAAGGCAGCATTGTTAGGAACAGCAAGAGTCCTGAGGAAAGCTCTCAGACTCCCTGGAAACTGGTGAGTTCCCCGAACTGAGAGGGTTACCAGCATGAAGCTGTGAGAAGAAATGAAATAATAATAATAATAATAATAATAATAATAGTAATAATTTAAAGCAATATATTGGCAAAAACTTACAAATAAAATAAAATATAAACAAATCTAAAGCTATGAACTAATAGAAACAATATATAATATTAATAATAATAAAAATCAATGTTTGTGTGACTGTTTGTGTAAGTGTTCAATATTGTGGGTATGTCTAGAATGCATGAAGTGTGTTTCTGTCTCCTANATATATATATATATATATATATATATCCCAGATAACAATTTAAGGCTAAACAACGTTGTTTTTGGTTGTTATGTGGATGTTTTATGTGTAAAAACAACGTTGTTTTAACGTCGAAATGGTACCATTTTATTGGTCGAAACAACGTTGCTTCAACAACCTCCCATTAGGTTGCTTTTTTGTTGTTTTTTATTATTTAAACAGCAATATTTTGTGGTCGTAACAATGTTGTTTTATGTTATCACATGATTGTTTTAGCATTAATTTTATATGCAAAATAACATTTTATATAGCTAATCTGCTCAAACATTGCTCTTTAAATAAACACAAGCACAACAAATGGCATACCACTATCTTAGAGATACTGTCAAGCATATTCAATACAAACATTTGTTAAAGATTTGAATGAATGTCTTGTATATAAATGATAACAATGAGCATAAAAATCTGCCAAATTTAACAAAAATTTAAAAATCTAATTTAAGCACAATTTTGAACTAGTCCTTTCTTAAGTCTTGAAAAATCTCTTCAGCACAATTGTAACTTATTTTATATAACAGTTAATATTAAGGTGTCCACATATTCATGAATAAATTATTTTGATAATTTACTTATCTGGTATATTATAATTTTTCACAAATTAGAAATTTCAAAAAATATTTTCAAATCATTTTTTATATAAAAGGATCTAGTAATAAAAATAACAAAATGAGTTTTATTTTCAAGCATCTGCTCACTGATTGTTTTTACTAACGTTGTTATTATGATGTTAGTGGTTGCTGCAACAACCAAAAGTATGAAACAACTATAAACAACGTAAAAACAACCAAAATTGTTATCTGGGTATATATATATATATATATATATATATATATATATATATATATATATACCCAGATAACAATTTTGGTTGTTTTTACGTTGTTTATAGTTGTTTCATACTTTTGGTTGTTGCAGCAACCACTAACATCATAATAACAACGTTAGTAAAAACAATCAGTGAGCAGATGCTTGAAAATAAAACTCATTTTGTTATTTTTATTACTAGATCCTTTTATATAAAAAATGATTTGAAAATATTTTTTGAAATTTCTAATTTGTGAAAAATTATAATATACCAGATAAGTAAATTATCAAAATAATTTATTCATGAATATGTGGACACCTTAATATTAACTGTTATATAAAATAAGTTACAATTGTGCTGAAGAGATTTTTCAAGACTTAAGAAAGGACTAGTTCAAAATTGTGNAATTGTTCATTAAATTTGGTTAAATATTTTCAGTAATTGATATTATTGCATCTGTTGTATTATACTTAGGCGTCAATCCAAATTGATTACCTGATTGAATTTTATTTTCATTGAGAAAACTGTAGATTTGTTTTGCTAGGAGCTTCTAAAAGATTTTCGCAAGGGGGTATGTAATGCTGATAGGTCGGCAAATATTTTGGTTGGAAGGATCTTTCTTGTTGTAAAGAGGTGAAATATCAAAATTTTTTAAAATAATCGGAAATTTATTCTTGATAAGGCATTGATTAAAAGCTAAAAGAAGATATTCTCCAAAAATATCAAAATAATTTTTAATTACCCAGTATGGCAAATGGCTACATCCACAAGATCTATTATTATCAAAATTTTTTACTACTGGTTTCAAATCGTAGAATGATATTAAGCTAAAATTAAACACAAAGGTTACAGTATTTACAAAATTCTCCTCTTTGCTAGTAGGATTTTCACGCTTAAAATTGAATTTGGCTATTCTTTCGAAAATTTTGTTGATAATGTTTGCTATTTTTTCTTTTGTGTTATTATATCTATTTATGGTACTTAATTTCTTCAATTTTCACAGATAAACCTTTGATTTTCCAATACTTTTATACAAAACATTTCGTTTTTAACTAGAATTTTCTAGTTGTTAAATATTGTCTAGCGCTAGACTCGAAAGCAGATTTGCGTAATTTTTTTATTAACTTTGCTGTGACACATAACACACTAACTGCCTTGCTAGTGACAATTGTCACTATTAAAAAAACCACTAAAGTTTATTGCAAAAAACAATGGTATTTAAAAAACAAGTTATTTAACATATCAAAATTCGAAGAAAATGATCTTCAAATAGCTTAAGGACGTAGCCCTTTTGAATATATTTTGTGAAGCCTATCTTTAACAAAAGTGACAATTGTCCTAGCAGGGGAGTTCTATTGTTATTTTCAGGAGCAATTATAATTAGTCCAATTAGCGTTAACTGGTTCAAACCAGTCGATTCTTGGTGGTGACGCGCCGCCTAACTAACTCAGATCACGCGATTGATTAACACGGGACTTGATTGGGCGTTAATTACCTTGGTTTTAACGGGGCTACGCGCTTTAATGCGTGAGTGATTCCAAGGATTATGAATTAAGCATGGCGTCACCCTGATTGCATGCATTGATGCGTTCGAACGAAATGTTCTTCAGTAGACTGATAATAAAATTTTCAATTAATTTACCAAAGTTCCCTGAATATATTAATTTTTTCGTATTCGTGTTTAATTTTAATATAGACGCATATATTATGGTCACTGAATGACTCAAATATAAAACTTCGATTATTGTTAGTACTATCTGTTATAAAATAGTAAAGTAGGTTGGAATGCCGATTAGGATATAACAAGTTTTAAATCAAAAACATTGTAAATACGATCAATTCTAAACGATTCAGAAAAATTAAAGTAATTAGTATTAAAATCTCCAATGATATTAATAAATTTATTCTCTAAAATAGAATTGTCTATTTCAGAAATTTTGTCACTAGAAAATTCAAATATGTAGTTCTTATTAAGATTGGTATAACAAACATTTAATAATTCATTACTATGAGAGTTCGATACTTGTTTCAACCCAATGTGTCTCAGAAATTGATGATTCGATTCTACGTTTTGAATTTAGAAATTTGGAATTAAGATCATTAAACCACCACATCTTTTTGACCTATTTTTAGAATATATGTTGAAACCATTGCAATCTAGATTCATATGGTGTTTGTGTTATAAGAATAACTTATAGTTCATCAATACATCCGGATTAAATTCATCTGATACTAACTAAAACGCGTAGATGATGCTATATTAAATTTTAGATTTATTTTGCATAATAATTAGAGCACTATTAAGCAATTCCATAAATCGGTATTTCAATGTTTTGAAAGTCTCGTGGAATGATATATTAAATTGCCCTTTAAATTGATATAAAAAAGAATTTGAAATAATATTAATTAACAATAAAAGTACCTCAACATTAAGAAGTTTGTAGATGAGATTCTGAGGCATTTGCTGAAGAGTGTAGAGCAGGTGTAGGTAGCAAAGGAAGACAATGCATTGAAGAAGGGACAGTTTGGTAATACGTTACTTGTGCTTGACGAAAGATGTGTGATTAAATTGCACAAAAAATTTGTAACATGTGCTTCATGCATGGATGCACCCTAATCAAGAAGGATTTACGACTCGAGGTTAAACAAGAAATCTGTTGAACATAGGGATTAATTATGTGTTGCTGGAAGATAGATGGTTGATGACTTAATTGAATTGCTGAATGGTGTAAATTTTATGTAGAATTAAATCGGTATCATTTCAAGGAAATGGATGTAACGTGGAGTGAATTTGAGATAAATTTAACCAATAAGAACAAATACATTTGCCTTGAATATTTGTCATTTAGAAGTAGATAAAGTATCAATAAGGCATTGTTGATTATGACGGAGTTTATGTATACATTAATAGCAAGCATGTACAATTTCCAGATGATATAGTTTCATTTATTGTAATGACTTTTTAATCTTACAAGAAATTGTTGAAAAATGCTATTCTTTAATATTCTTTAATAATATTTTGCTAGACTAAACTTTGAAAAAACTATATTAATGGTAATTATAAATAGAAGACATGAATCAGCACTACAAAGTATTAAGACAACGTCATTCGGGAATGAAAAATGAAATTTTGGGAGTAAAAATTGATAATAAATTGAATAGAGAGTACTAAACTTTTCATCACTTATTCTATCCGATTTCTTGTACTATAAATTAGAGAAGTATTTAAATAGTGAATAAACATAATTAGTAACAAAAATAAAAAAGACGTAATGTGGAAATAGTATCTAAAATCATTGGAAACTCTTCAAAATATTAAATGTTTATCGAGATATTCTAATCATGAAAGCTTAAGAACCATAACATTTGGAAAAACAAAATATGTAATAGAAAATTAAAGAAGGACGGATTTTTAATTTATTCAATATCAAAAAGTTTGACAGCAGTACAAGAAATGAAAAAAATTATTCATTATTTTGAGGTTGTAAAACATGAATGTAGGTAAAAGTATCTCACCAATTATAGAATAAGGTGTACAACTCAAAACAGAATTTGCATAATAAACAACAACAAATTTAATGCAAAATTACAACTTTGAAAAACAAATATAATACGCTCAAAACAATATATTATGCAAATTCGAAAAGTAAGAATAAACTCGAATACGAAAGCGGAAAAGTTTATGGTATCATACGACATCAAAAGTTTATATACCAATGTTCCTCTAGAAAATTCAATAGACATAGTAATAGATATATATTTTAAGAACAACGATATAACAATTTACAATCTAAATTGCAAAATAACAAAGGTGCTATTACTGCTAGCAACAAAAAATTAATAAATTTTACTTGCAGAAAGATGGCTTAGCTATGAGTAGTTCCTAAAGCCCACCTCTAGCGAATGTCTATTTAAACTTTACTCAGAAACAATATTACTCCATCAATACCAGAATTCATTATTTCTAAAGATACATTGACAATATAATTGCTATAGTAAATAGTGAAGAAAATGAAGAATTGATACTAATAAAATTAAATACAATAGATCGCAACATAAAATATACAATGGAAAGAACATAACAATAGTAATTTTCATTTCCTTTAACGTGAACAGAGCATCAAACGGCTTTGTTACAGGAATTTAAAAAAAGCCTGCTGATAAAGGATTAATTTTAAATTTCAATTCAAATTCACCTGTAGCATGTAAAATAGCACTAATTAAAGGAAGTAAGCACACAATTGATATAAATCAAGTACGAAGGATATTTGTGTAAAAAATGTAAGATTTCTTTATATAACACGAAAGCTTAAGTTAGCACTTAGAATTAAAATCAATGACAAAAATGTTTGATAGGTCTAATGTCGTATCAAGGAGTGCTTAATACAATAGGAGTGATAACCCCATTCATTTATTGCGAAAAAATCAAAAGCGATTAAAAAACGCCACCTTGTAGAATGGGTATACATTTCTGTATCTATAACATATCATTGCGTATTACGAATTGCATTATGTAGCATATCAAAAAATGTTTTCTGGGAGGATGCAGAAGTAATTGAGAATAAACACGTACATTGTTCAAAAGAAAGCCTATTTGCTAATATATATATATATATATATATATATATATATATTTATATATAGAGTTTACCAAAAAATATCTGCATAAAAGACAGATGATTCAAGGATTTGCCAAACAAAGTTAAGGTTCTTATTTATGATGTTGCTTGGACTTTACTTATAAATATATCTTTATATCGAAGTTTTCTTCCACTGGTGGGCCACCAGTAGTAAAAACAGTGGGACAGAGGGCTAACTTGTGGTCCATTAATGGTACAGTAGTGGCTAATTGGGCCGCTAGAGCCTAATTGGTGGTCCACCAGTGGTCCACTGATGTCAAAAGCAGGATTTTCGCATCACAGCAATGTTTTCAATGTAACAATAGCAAACTTTAGATTGATAATTAGATTAGCCATTGAAGTTTTAACCAACATTTGCCCAACAAAGGGTTGAAGGAAATGCTAGCAAGCTTGGCATTCATATTGATTTTAATTTGGTAATGGAAACTAGAAAGAATTTCTTTATTATAAACAATAACAACAAAGATAAGAAAATGCCCAATTTAAAATTAATTTTCAATTTCAGAAGCAATATTTAAACGGTATTTTTCCAATAATTATAAATAATTTTTGCCCAATTGTATGTACTCGTATAGACATAAATTTCAAGGTCCGTGAATGATAATGAATAATTTATTTTGAAATTTTATTCTGCACATATATTTTATAAGTTTTGCAAGCAGAAAATTGCAAAAAAGCTCTTCACAATGAATTTTATATATTTATGAGATCTAAGAAGCATAATAATGAATAATATTTTACTTGCAAGCAAGATGTCACTAGTGGTCCACTGGTGATTATGAGTGGCTGCAATTGCTACTCCTGCCACTACTTCTCCACCAGTGGTAAACTGGTGAGGACTGGTGGCCACCCATGCCACTCATTCTCCACCAGTGGACCACTGGTGGTGGCCACATGGGTTGGAGGTGAGTGTTTATTATTTTGTAGTTGAAAGTTATTTTGAGGTATGATGATATTTTGTTTGTTTATATTCTAAAAAATTTAAAATTTAGTAGGATTTAGGAATGAGTGTTTTGCTGGCGGGAAAATATTGTGTGCCTATGTCCGTCCGGTCCATTTTGAAAGACACCGGCGGCCCTTGTTGCCTGTTGCACACTGCTCGAAATCCGCCTTCCTATTCAAAAAATTAAATATTAACCAAAAATAAACCGTTATTTTATAACTAAAATCATTATAAAAACGTTCGTTTAAAGTTATTTTTTGGTTAAATGTCCAGTCAAAAGCCGGTTTTTAACCAATAAAAAAGGCATTTTGAAACCAAAACTAAACCACATTTTAACCATTTTTACGACAAACTATTCTCTCCATTTTGTATGACTATATATGTGCACAGCTATAACACATTGAAGGTATTTGTTTTAGTTGTCACTTGTAATCAATGAATCATTAAAGTCAACTATTCCAAGTGTGTTATTGCTGACTGTACTTTGTAATCTACAGTAAATCACTTTTTATTTAAAGAAGATAATTTATCATCATTAATGTGACATTTTTTTGCAGCCATCTTCTTTTGATACGTAATCATTATAGATTGTTTCTGCCGTACATAATTATTCTAGATTTATAATAATGACACAATATTTTTTAAACTTGTAGAAAATGAAGTAAATCTGCTATCACAAATTTCTAATAAATAATATGTTTTGCTTAGCTCAAGGATTATTATTTTTATAAAATCAATTTTTGAATAAATTAATTTGACTCTTATATTGAATAACCCAAAAAAAATTTAAAAACCAAAAACGTTTTCGTCAATAAATAACCAAAAATTAACCAAAACCATTTTTGTTTGAAATTAACGACCAAGAGTAAACAATTTCCGTTAAAAAATAGCCAAAAAATAACCGTTATTTTATAACCATTAAGGTCTTCGTTACAAAACTACCACAAATAAAAGTTTTTTAAAAAACCATAACCGCTTCCGTTCAAAAATAACCGAAAACTAACCATTAGCTTCACAAATTTTTACCTGGGTTTCCATTAAGTATTGGTAAGTGATCTAAATTTCAATCAAAACCACGAGAAAACCAACTGGACTTTCAAAAAGATATTAGACTAATATTGGCAAGGTATTTAATATTTGTACTCAAACGCAAATAATGCATTTAAAGAAAAGCTTAACACTTGAACCGACGAAATTTTGATATACGTATAACTCCTGTACAGATAAATTTTGAACCCCATCGTAAAAAGTAAAAATATCAGTGGGAATTGATGACTAAACCAATTCAGTCCTATAGTATTGGGGCGCACCTGTTCTAAAAATATTTAAGTAAAATACAAAATTTGAAGATTTGCAAAATATGGTAGTAATTATTTTAATTTTTTTAACATCTATTGCATTTTGTATAGAGGTAATTCTGTTGCTTAGTTAAGTAAAGCGAACAATTTTTAAATGTACAGCTATATGTTAATGGCATGATTTTTTTCAACGATTTATACGAAATAATGTTTAAGAAAAGTTATGTTGATGAAATACAATTATTATAATTATCAATACACTTATAAATAACAATTCAGTATCTTTTTTTCAGCATCCTCCCAATTTTATGGGAATTACCAACCTTGCTTGGAATTCCGAAGATCATTACAAAATATGCAAATTTGCGTGAGTATCTTACATGTGTTTTATTCCTGAAAATGTGGGTACAACTGGACAAACATCAAATGAACATTCTATTTTTTAAGTTGATTGCGAACATTGGTGCTTACATAACTTTTGCTTACTAACGCCAACTGATGTTGATGTGGATCCTCACCTTGAGGATGACTTTGTATTTTACTTTACTACTTTGAAACGTGTAGGAAGCTTGGTACACTTAAATTAATATGAAATCGGTGGAGCCAATATCAAAGAGTTTAAAGGAATAATTCGATTTTGCCATTATTCAAAGTTCGAAATCTATATATTTTGGAAAACAAAGATTTTAATATTTTAGTTTTACGTTAAACTATCATTGATACAAATTTAATTTGAAAGCTACTTATTGTAATAAAAATAGTTTTCAAAATTGGCATTGCCCAGAACTCGAATTTGACTTTCCGGACCTATGCTTTACAAATGATATCTTGCAAACATATTTTATGCCCATTTCTAGGAAATAGAAAAATATCAATGTGTGTTTTTTATATTCAAATTAATGCGAATCATTTAAAATTCAATATATTACATTTAAAACATTATTGCAATAGGGATTTTCCAAACGGAACTTCCACAGTAAAAAGTATATTAAAAATCTGTAACTTGAAAATTAAATATTTTGAGGTATTGCAACAAAAATTTAAATGATCAAATATTATATACGTATTCGAAGATAATTTGCACAATAAATTATATAAAAATAAAGGCCGTATTTAAAATAGGAAAGAATTAACAGAAATTGACGTAGGTTAAAAGGAAGTAAGATATTGCCAATTTTCGAAATGCTTTGAATAAAAATTAGATTTTAATTTTAATTAGCCTTGAATAGCATGCAATTCTCAATTAATTTAGTTCATAAATTTTAAATAATTTACTTTAAGTAGTTGAGATTGATATCAATTTTGTAGATATCAAAGCACTTCATTTTTCTGTTTTAAATCTGTGAAATATTTGCAAACATATTTAAATATATATATTATCCCCAATGAAATTTCGCACACTTGAAAAATAGTATGCTAGATTATATTAAATATTTAAATCTTAAAGAATATATTGTAAAATGCTCAAGTATTATTATTGATTAAATAATATAAAGTTTCCAGAAAATATTAATTTTCAAATATTTAAAAAACAGACAAATTACTAAAACATAAAAAAATTCCTCAATACTTACAATTTACCGAACTATTTTAAATATGTATGCATTGCAGGAGACCTATTATTCTATCGTGAACCAAAAAACATAAGCTCTGTTATAAAGGGATCCGATAAACATATGGTGATATACACAAATTTGCGATTAAATGTATAAATTAACAAATAAATTAAGCTAACAATTTAAGTTAATCACCGGTTAATCTTTTATCACCAAACTACCAATTTTCAGAGACATTGAAGTAAAAAACAATACTATTTACAAAACAATTTACAAAGTTTCTGCTGTTGTAGTGGACTTACTTTGTGAATGATGACTGTCTTATTAAGAGCAGATTCTTTTAATTTTGAAGCTGAGGGTAGATTGAAAACAAAATTTTTGATATGTGTGGCTTCAAATACTAAAAGTATAATTAGCTTAACTTAAGCAGTTGAATATATATATATATATGAAGATCACAGGGGAAAAACCAGTAATGTCACATTTTTGGTATTTTGGAGTTATGCTTGCCTACATATAGTATTTGAACTGTAGATTTATGTAAAAGCTAAATAAAATGCAAAACCAGTGATATCTAGTGAAATTTAGCCTTTGAAATATTTATATACTGTAGAAACATAAGTGATGTCCAAACTGTTCAATGGAAAAATAGGCAATGTCCCATTAGACTGGCTTCAGATGATGTCTATATTTACTGCTATGATGTTACTTTTGCTGTGAAAAGGGTTCGATGAGGCTACATTAATGTTAATGCCATTTTATAGAAAACCACTTGCCACCAGAGATTGTAGAGCTGGAACTTTTCTGAGATGGATGTGCAGGTCAAAATAAAAATTACACACTCATCCGATATTTTCACTGGCTCGTTCATATACACTATATTACATTATATGTGGCATTTTTTGTTAGAAAAATAAACAAAATATTTATAATAATCAGCCTTGTTACTATTCAATGGAATAACAGGTGATGTCCAAATCTGATATATGAGCAGTTTACCACGCACTCACTAACCCATGCTGCATAAATTCTATAACTACCACTGCTGAAAGATCTGTAAGATGTATTAGTACATGGGGAAAAATTTTTGTTACAATTGATGGTAATTGAGGCTAGCTGTGAGGTTGCAAATCTTAAAA
>CABFPE010000151.1:16896-45870 GCA_900660155.1 Hofstenia miamia | reverse complement strand
TTATATATATATATATATATATTTCCACAATGAAGTTGTGTTGTTGGAAACATAATGTTTACATTATGTATCCATAATGTTTCCAAAATGGAATTGTATGTTGTCTGGAAACATAATGTTTTTGCGGTGGAATTTCATTTTCCATAATGTAACTTGCAAGAATTTACATGGAATTGGCAAGATGATATCAGAGGGGCAAGACTGACTTACACTGAAGCTCATGTTCTTTGGAGTGGGACTGGTTGGAACAAGGTGGACTTTAGTGATATAATTAAACTTAATTTAGTCGGGTTTGATGATAAACAATTTGTTCATGGGATTTTGTTAAATAGTTAGCCGTATTTCAATAAAAGAATGACACATATCACACTGCTAAACCGGTAAGATTTTATCCCTTAGAAAATGTGTGGCACATCTTAGGAAAACAAATTCGGTAAAGAAACCCAGGAATTCCAACGATTTATGGGACATAGTTAAGGATGAATGGAAAAAAGTACCCACAACTTATATGCGCATTGGTTGGTTAGATAAATTATTTGTTTCTTAATTCTAAAACAAACAGTACAATATTATTTCTAAGAATTATTTTGCATTGAAGTATACGTATTACATTTTACCATCGATCAATTGAATATCCTTCTAGTTTGAAGAAACGAATTTGGAATTATAAAAAAATAATATTAATCCATGCTGAAAACAAATTTCAACTCAAAAATTGATAAATTTTTATTTATGTTTATCCTTAATGACACACAATACGCTGATCGAAAGTTGAATTATTTGTAACAAACATCTGTCCTTTGTTAAGCATTACCACGGAACACCATTTTGCTAAGTCAGTGAAATCTGACTTTAATTTATATTGAAAGATATTTTGCCTTTACTCAAAAGAACAATGGACAGATTTGCGCAACATTAATACCACAAATCAGGTAAAATATTACAGTGCATTTAGATGTATGTTATTCATTTTTATTATTTATCCTCAAAATCCTATCTTCACTCTAATTGACAACTGTGTTTAAATTGAGATTTCTTTTTACGTGTTGCTTGGTCTACCATTTTTTTTTAATTAACGCATTCAAATAGCTTTGGATAAGGTGTTGTAGGTGGAAACAATTATTGATTGAAGATGTTGCCAAAAAATAAAGCAGAATAAAATATACAGCAATTGCATGCCTAGATCTTTCTAAAGAATTTGATTCTATCGACCATGATATTTTGTTGGCAAAACTTAAGCAATTACAGTTTTCTACTCAAAGCTTGGCTCTTTTATCTTATTATTTAAGCAATCGAAAATGTTAATGACATCCAAATAGATCAAGCGGACCATTTCAAATACTTGGGAATTACATTTGATTAATTACTTACTTTTGAAAAGCAATTTATTATCATGATTAAAGGAATGGCTATTTCAATTAAAGCACTCAGCAATATATCTAGGCAGCTACCAACAAAAGCTAAAATTCAATAGATACATGCTATAATCTTAAATAATTTTTATTATGGCAATAGCTTTATACGGATGTTAATGAAAATATCCTTAAGAACATTAAAACACAGTTGAAATGGTCAATGAAGTTGCAACGAACAAATATTCTGTTAATTAATAATAACACTGAATACAAAATATTAATTAAAAACTTCATAAATCCTCAATGCCTAATTCAAATAAATGTATTAATAAAATTGTATAGGATCGTAAATAATATCAACCCCTACAATAAGATAAATTTTCCTAATCTCGGTAAAATGGCACACCTAAGCACACCCACTCAAAATATGAAACCAATTCTTTGCAAAAAGTGAATTATAAAAATCTTATGTATTATTAACTCTATAAAACTTTGGAATGATCTACCTAGACCTAGAGAATTAAAGCTACAAAAGACATTGAAGATATTAAAAAAGTGTTAAACAGTATTTCTATAATTCTAGAAAAGAAATAATTGAATTCAAATGGAGGGGTTTTAAATTTTATAATCCAGATTATTCAACTAACAGAAATTGAAACGCCACAGCCCAAGATTTATTTTGTAATATTCCTTGTTGTACATTTTTGGCGCTTTCAGAGTTACTATCAATATATAATATATTGCTAAGGTAACCTCTGAAAAAAAAATTTTTTTGTTCTTTCTTCAAATGAAATTCTACTGAATCGATAATGTTTTCGGAAACATTAACATAATGGATGTAATTAAATGATCTTTGCAATTTCTGTGAATTTGTGAGAGCTCATGTTTTTGAGAATCGGGGCAACATCGGTTTTGAAACATCGGACTACGAACAAAACTGGTTTCTATAAACAACTGTTGATGATGACTAATAATATCATTTTAAAAAAATTGAACATTTTCTTATGGTAAGTATGTATATATATATATATATATATATATATTGGGAATATGTGCATTTCGTCTAGCATGTGTTATGAAGATGTTTTCGTAACTGACAGCGATTAATAAGTGGCAACTCCAGAAACTCGTAGCATTTGTTGTCATTATTTGATTTATATTTCAATTATTCATATTTATCAAGTAATATATTATAGAAATAGGTCTACACTGTTTACAAGTGAATAGCAGTTGTATTAAATAGAAAGAATTTCATTATAAAATTTACAGCTTATTGTTAAAATTTGATAGGGAAAAAATGCAACTTGTCCAATTTTTCCAAGCAACCTATAGAAATTACGGGATGCATTTCATAGTAATTCAGTTATATTCTAAGAATTTCTTGTTTTAATTCTTGTATGATAAATTCAAAAGAATATCCAGCTTAAAAACCCTTAAAAGCATATTACATTTAAACGTAGGGTTCGGTTTTAGTGTGGATGTCTACTCTCACTAATAAGGAAAATTTAGAATTTAAAATTGCATGCTTTCTCTATTTTCAAAAAAAAAGAATCTTTATAAAATCAATGAATTTCATATATAAATTGGCATCTGCTGTTCGGTTTTCCTCAAATTTCCTTCATCAAGAATATGCTAATATCACTTTTTTCAATTGCACACCCAATATCAAAGTTGGAAGAATTCTTTTCCAACGATGAATAATTATCTTAATAAAAATACATTCTATTCCGAAAATGTGGTTGGATGTTTTACCAAATTGCTGCAAATGAAAGAAATATAGTAAAAGTACACATCTTGATAAAATTCATGCATATGATCTAGGGTAGGACTTGTGCTCGTGCCTGACCAGTAGCCCGGACCCATGAAAATTGGCTCGTTGGTATTTCCGTGACCGTTATGCCCGTAGCTAAATGTTATATAACTAAAATTGCTTGATGCAACTAGAAAACCTTCAACTGAGCTATTAAAAGGAAATATACTTAATCTGTAATAACCATCAATAAAAAAATTTAGTTTTTTGATGAAATAATTGAGAAGTGTAATTTTACAACTATATAATCATAATTAAGTCCCGTTTTGAGAAGATTAATCAACAAGCTTTGTCAATCATATAGAAAGCCTATTTCAACCGTCATAACCATAATAAGGGCTAAGATTTATATGCCTAAGACATACAGCATATTATTACGCATGTTTGCACACAGTTTTCTTTAACTTATATTTCTATGATAGCTCACATATTCCATCGTATTTCACACGCGAATTTCACAGATGATAAATATTTCACTGAATTTTATGTGTTCTGCAACACATCCAAACTCAAGACTCACAAATATTGGAATTTTTAAATTTTATTTATTTGCTGGACAACAACTTAATTTAGGAATATGTTTCATAACGCTATCCTTCAGTTTCATCTTGAAGTATAACGCAACTGTAAAGGCGGTTATGTCTTTGCTGTCAGGCTGAGATACTCGATAATGTCATAGAACTAATACAGGGGGAAGAGAATGCTTTACAGATCTCGATTTACGATCCCTGAGAATATTTGCACAACTTATACAGAAGAAAAAGTCAAATGATGTTGATCCCTTAAATGTTACTATATACAGAATTGTGCCTCTAGTCTAGGCGGGTCAAATTCAACCAGCACAATGAATTTTCATGACTGTTGATTACTTGAGGCAACATTTATGTGTCTATTAGTATAAAAATGCATACCTTGGTAATTGAATATCTGTTCCCCTTAACGTAGTTTTTATGCATTTATTAAAGCATACTGTCGACATTTCGGGGAATTGCTAAATGACACATATTTCAGGATATTTTTACGCTAAAAAATCCACGCTCTAACCATAATTGAAAACACACCAAGCATTTCAAAATACGTAAATTAAATTAATTCGTCTTCAAAAGTTACAACTTAAGCTATTACGTTACAATATAATGACCATAAGTACTATACTATTGTTAATGCAATATGTCAGAAGATGTCAGTGAAATAATTTTTATGTGTAAAAATTTGTGCTGTTTTTTTTATTGCTACGATAAATCTACATGAAAATTGGTGTTACACGAAATAAGTATGCACAGATTATATAGCATTAAACAAATGATTTTAAGATTTTAGATCAACAATAACAAATATCCATGCAGAGCCCATATACCCGTACATTTTTGTCCGTGCCCGTTACGAGCCCTATCCCAGCATATGCTATTGAGCATTAATGCTATAATCTCTAAAATGTGCACAGCCACCACAGTGAAATGCTTCTGGGAAATGATCGGCATTGATTGTCACATTTCCGAATTTTTCACTATGCTATATTCTAATATATTTAAAAACCAATTTTTTTTAAAATTTGTAATATATAGCTTCAAGAAAATTCAAAGTAAAATAGGAAATGCAAGGCCATGTCAATATATACATGTAGGCTTCACTTTCAAATATATGCGGACTTTGAAAATATATTTCCTATTTAAAATATGCTAGTTGTGCTTCAACACATCTTCCCAAAATTGCATGGTTATTATCAGCAATTTTTAGATTGTTGATGGTCTTTCCACTTTGTCAATATTTGTGCACAGCGGTTGTCTTGAAGTGAGATTTAACGTTGTTGTGAAGAACGATCAAACCTGTAGCAAGAAAATCCAATTGCTGTATTCATATTGCATGACACACTTTAACTTCGACAATCTACTGAGTGTAGGCACCATTCACTGTAGCTCCTGTTGGGAAAGTACAATCAAGTATGACACCGCGGTAATCAAGAGAAAGCATTCTCTGTGTCAAACTTCTTCAGGAGTCACACCCACTTTCTTACTGCTTGAGTTAAAGGAGTGATAACCAATTTCAATTCAGCCAGCAATTGAGTATCAATTTCCATTGGATGATCTTCCAATGCCGCAATAAAATGTATGATGACACGAACATCATATGGTGTGTAGTCAAAAACCGGACATATTAGAAAAATTCAATACAGTAAACCGAATGCTAAGGAAATGTTAAGTATCAAATCCAACAATAGTTTTATCAAAGTGATTGCAGTTTACTCGTTTACCAGTTAATTATAAATATATGCATGAACAATATATAGGTTGTGATTGGCAAGCAGGGAAACTAATATTGTGATTATCAAAGTAAAAATATTAAAATATTTGAATTTTTGCATTAAAAAGCGTGTTTACTTTCTAAATGGTAAACTAGTTCCAGTTGTTGTAGATTTGAACACATACTGTTATAATTAAGAAATTCTAATTTCAAAAATATGACTAAGGAACAGTTAAACAATAACATTTAGCACCTCATATTGTTATCTTAAACTGCAATATTCAAACTTTTTAGGAATGTACAAATTCATTTCACTAGGTTGCTGTTTCTAACATATTCTTATGCAGCTAATGTTCAAATGCGTTTTGCAAAATCAATGTCAACATATTAATTTTTTACAAAAAGGGCATTAACATCATTTTGCTAAAATGCATATCAAATAATGTATATTTCCATAAAATGATTAAAATTTTCTAATTTAACTTTTGCTAAATATCCAAAATATTTTAATAGTGCTGTGAAATTCTAGGCAATACGTAAAAGTAGGTCGATGTTCTAGAGGATAATGTCAAGGATTACTTTTATACTATTTATTGCGCACACATGATGATGTGCACTCTGATTCAAAGTGATCAGATTTGCTTCCAAATACGACAGAGTATGAGACTGAGCTGAAAATGTGTAAAACTTCTATGCAAAATTGGAAAATAAAATTTACTTATACTTCACTGAGCCCACCCCCTCCAATTCAGGATTTCGCTTAACCTTGAATAATTTTAGTTCAGGATCACAATCAATATTTTGGGGAGAAAAATTAAAAAACATCAAAATTCAAAAATTGTAAAATGCACCTGCTGCCTAAATTTCCCATGTCTATATTCCATTTATTGTTACAAATTATAAATCCGACCAATTATTTAAATTTGATTATGATTCCCATTTGAACAAATACTGAAAAAAAGCTACTCCATCTATTTGTCTACTCGGTCCAAACCTTGTTTCATTTGCTATTTTTTAATTATTTATCCGCGAATAGTCTTTGTAAGTTGAGTCCTGGTGCTTGTGAAATGCACACTTCAACAATGTTATTTGGTAATAAACCGTTCTCTCTCTTGTATTACTGATAATAATATGTACAGTTTTAAAAATGGTAAATAAAACTTTGTTTTACTCTTGCTGTCTCTTTCCGTGCTTTATGACAAAATAATATTGACAATGCCCCATTTTTTTCTTCACCTATTCTATTTTTGCGTTCATTTCCTAGTATTTAACAAAATTAAACCTACCAGCGGTCAGCTTAAATATGACATTATAATCTCCACACAATAGCATTAACATTACAAACTGCTATGACCACATTTTAAGACAATTCCATTCACGCTTATTAAGAAATATTGATATCCTAGAAATTTAAAACATCAATTGGTGTAATCCATGTAATGGTTAATATCTTTGGGAAAGGTTATTATTGTTGTGACTGTAGGACTTGAAAATATAAAGAATATTTTCATTATGATTCTAATTCTTTAAAATTCATTGAAATTATACACATAACCAGAGATCAGATTAGCAGGTAGTCTAAAACTTTTCATAGTAACAATGTATTTTAAAACCTGCGTGAAAAAGGAGTAGCTTCTTTATCCATAGGTATTTTATTGCTTAGGACATCAATATTACATGTAGTTTGAAAATTCTTTACAATATTATCGCAGATTATAAAAAATTGCCCGTTAGAACAGAATTAATAACTACTAAATTGGAAATATAAAAACTCAAACATACCTTTTTACGGGAAATTTTATTCAATGTTTAAGGTAGAACTACAGTAGTTAAATCTCATGTGCAAGTGATTTGCATCTCCAACTTATACTTGCAGAAATATTTTGACAGAAGATAGTTTCAAAATCAATCTAGTAAGCAAATATGATGTATAAATTCAAGAGACTATTTCTGCATTCTCTTTTAGTTCAAGAAGAATGAAAATTATTACCGAATATGGTAGAGCTCTATAGCAGCATTACATATATTTTCCAAGAATTTCAAATTGCTTCATCCAAATCTCATTTTCATGAAAAATCAATAATCATGATTTACTACAATTGTTGCTAGGTTGTTTGTTAACAGTGTATTTGAGTATATTTGAATATATAACTTCAGTGGTTTATAGAGAATAGGCTATCAAATAAAATGTAAAGGATTTAAGTTTTCTGCTTATATGTAGAGATAAAATTGTTAAGAAAATATTGCAAAATTTAGACTGACGCAAATATTAATAACTAAACCTTCTTATGGCAAAAGATCGTTTTCGCTTGCTGCTCCTACAATTTTAATTTCATTACCATGGAATATTAGATCTTGCAATAATTACGAATCTTTTAAAAATGGTCTGAAGTCGCACTTATTCAGTGAATTTATTACAGAAAACCATTGAGAATGTATTTTAAAGGCGTATTTGTATTCATTTTATAAAAGTGCGCAATTGAAATGTTAATATATTATTATTATTATTATTATTATTATTATTATTATTATTATTATTATTATTATTATTATTATTATTATTTACATGCATTATAATTTAATTCATGACATAGCTTTTTTTATTGCGTGGAATTTTTTAAGTGATGTAGTGAGTACTAAATAACGCACTTGCATGCAAATAACTAAAAGAAAGACTAGAAATTATGACTTTGAATTCTGCTAATTCAGACTCTAAAAACTCTAAAATAAAATGGTTTTCATAATAAGCTATGTTATATTTTTAAACTATAATACATTATTTTTATGAAAATTTTATTATTACAATATATTAAATATAATATAATATAACATAATACATTCAAATATTATAGCATAAAAAACTTTGTCAAATGTTCATGTACAGAATTGCAATGCTTTGCATTCATTTCAACATTTATCTTTTCTTAAATGTTGTTCTTGACTTATTTCAGCATTGTATCATAATTTTCAGACTTTGATTACATAACAAACAATAGTGTCTACATGAAAATTTTAACTTTCAATGACCATTATTTTATGTTTTCAAAAGTTGAAATATGCCCTATTATTAAATAAGATTATGTTTAGTTTTGAAACCAGATGATGAGGAATGTCCTCAACAGAGTGCTACGTAGACGCCGTTTTCTTCTCATCATGTGTTTTGTATCGTTCTATTTCTACATTAATTTAGAAAGTGTACCAGAAGACTCATACTCAGGGACAGTTCTGACGGATTTAGTTCCATATCACAATAAAACAGAGCAATCTCTAATCATTTCTAATAGGAATTTTTGTAAAAACTATTTCGCAAATTCATCATCAGGTAAATTTTCTAGAATTCTCACTAATGAATTTGAAAATTATTTAATCTTTAGTTAAAAAAATAGGTATAGCAATAATAATATATATACGTTAGATATATATTTCACTGTGTTTTATATATTATATTGTAATTTTTTGCCTTGCAATAGGGCATAATTTTTTAAATTTTAGTATGGCCGGATTGGTTAGAATCACTTGAGTTCTAATATGGAAGAGAATTTAGCACTTTTTTATATCTAAATAGGTAATATTAATAGTAATTGAAACTTCACAAAAATTTGATTGCATAATTGATTATGGAAGTTTAATGTTAAGATCACTGCCCTGGGAGTACTTGAAACTTTGAGTCGAGTCAAGTCGAGTCGAGACTCCCCTGTCCCGACCTATAATTTATGCTTTTACAGTTTTCGATTCGCGTAGAGTCAACTCAAGCTGTGTTAATTAGATATTGAACAAAATATTGTGTATTTGCCAAATTGATAAAATTTATATAATTTTCTGATTAGATGCATTTAGATTTTATAACCTACAAAATTTCACTTTCAAATCATTCATGGTGGTAAAANCTAACCGCAACTTGGACTCTTGGATCGTAACCAAACTGGAAAGCCACTACGACATCAAGAAACAATGACAAACAATAAAAGTAAGAGAGGANTAGTTAAAAAAATAGGTATAGCAATAATAATATATATACGTTAGATATATATTTCACTGTGTTTTATATATTATATTGTAATTTTTTGCCTTGCAATAGGGCATAATTTTTTAAATTTTAGTATGGCCGGATTGGTTAGAATCACTTGAGTTCTAATATGGAAGAGAATTTAGCACTTTTTTATATCTAAATAGGTAATATTAATAGTAATTGAAACTTCACAAAAATTTGATTGCATAATTGATTATGGAAGTTTAATGTTAAGATCACTGCCCTGGGAGTACTTGAAACTTTGAGTCGAGTCAAGTCGAGTCGAGACTCCCCTGTCCCGACCTATAATTTATGCTTTTACAGTTTTCGATTCGCGTAGAGTCAACTCAAGCTGTGTTAATTAGATATTGAACAAAATATTGTGTATTTGCCAAATTGATAAAATTTATATAATTTTCTGATTAGATGCATTTAGATTTTATAACCTACAAAATTTCACTTTCAAATCATTCATGGTGGTAAAAAAATTTATACAAATATTCAAACGATAGTTGAAAACTTTTGTTTTCTTAAAATTGATTGATTACTATACTATGCTATACAACTTTTAATTAATAATTTTTAGCCAAATATAAATAGTAAATTTCAATTGGTAAAACAGTTGATCATTTACTAGATAACTTTACATTTATGATATTGATAGGCCTATGTGAATGTGCTTATAGAAAAGAGTCGAAATTAGAAATCCGATTTGACTAGACTCAAATAGAAAATATTCCGACCTCAGGGCCCTATTTAATATGTATATTAATTTAGTAAAGTTTGACTAAAATTTTCCCTTAAACGATTTGTATTTTTTGTAACATTAATGAACGTGATATTTTTAAATAATTTTTCTATATCTGCAGTGTAAAAATTTGTACGATCGTAACAGGTCGTGTTAAAACCTTGTTATCGACTTGTTATTCGATATCAATCGTGTAAAGTTTCTGCATATTTTCATAGTAGTTGATTTATTGTGAAAGAAACCCAAATCACTTCAGTCTAGGTTTGAACCCTTAACAACCGCAATGCCATTTACATCTTTTAGTTTCACAAAATTTCCATTACTAATGTCTGAACAATAAAACATACTGTATAATCATCACGAGCTCATAAAAAATCAAATCAATTTTTTTGGGCAGAGTTAGTATATTATTTATGACACAAGATGCAATGCAAATGTTTGAATAATCTTGTTGTTCTTTGCTGAAAACGGCAATTCCCTATATTACATTCATGTTTAGGATAACAATTCCTATTACCTTAATTTGATATTCATTTCAACGAAAAGCATTTGCAATAATTAACCTCCGTACAGACCACACTTACTAAGGTTATATATCAGAGAATTCCTTTATTCATAGTTAGTCATGACTTAACTAACCAATGTATGTATGTTCTTGGCTCAATAATCAAAAAATTTATCAGCAAAATCAAATATGGAAACATAAGAACTACAAATACATTTAGGTATTGCTTTAACTGCAACAAATTTCCCAAAGATCATGCTGCAACTTTTATTTTATTGGATATGTCTTTTTAAAAGGACCAAACATTTTTTAAATTCTTAAGCAATTTTTTGCAAGCCTGTACTATGACATTTGGAATTCCGGAGATATGGACACATCTCTTATTGAAAGCAGTGCTCGAATGATAAGTTAAAAATGTATGCTGAATCGAGTTGCTGCCCCTGGTGTATTTGAACACATTCTCTATTTTTCATTGAAAATATTATATTCATGAAATCAGGAAGAGCAACAACTAGCCTTAGCTGTTTTTGTATTTATACAGATAGACCACTTAAGCTACAGAATTCCTTATATGGTCATATTATGGGAGCTGTTTAAAATGAAAATTTATGAAGAGCCAATCCTCCATCCCTTGGTGCACTGAAATTACGCCTAATTTTTTTTTCAAGAAACTATTTAAAATTTTGATAACACCCTTCGTGTCTTTAAATAGAAGAATTATATTAAATTAGGGGCGTGAATCCTCCAATTCTATATGAAATACAATTTAGTAATTAGTTATACTTGTATAATTTTCATATTTACAAAAATGTGTTAAGCCAAATGCATATAATTCCAATGTTAATGATAGTGAGTAATTATTGCTAGCTATACTACCCCTTTTCCTAACATTTAATAATTTAGGGAAATCTCTCCTAGTTTTAATATTATCAAAGATGAATCACTATTTTCATCGCTCTGAAATTCGATCAACATGGGCTAAGCACAGGGTTTATAATAATGTAAAATTTGCACATCTTTTTGTGGTTGGCAGTTTAGATTCTAATGAACTCATCTTAGCAGAAAGTGAGAAACATAAAGACATTGTAATGTTTAACTTCAAAGAAAGTTACAACAACCTTACAGCCAAGACTTCACTTGGGATGACTTGGGTATATCTATATTGTCAGGAGGTAGGCTAAGAGCATGTTTTAAAATTTTTTATGTATTGAAATTTAGAGTAAGCCTTAAAATGTAATCATACAGTAACGGTACGTTTATATATGTTTTTGCCCTTTATAACTGAAATCGCTCATTCACTTAGAAAAAAACGTCAATAAATAATTTAAGCATTTATGTTTGCACTAAATTGACAGCTGACGAAGTTCAGCATTTTGAATTAATTATAAGAAATAACTTTAATTTTTCGCTTAACATTCGCGTACAAATATCAGTCACTGAAAAAAATTTTGATAAGTTCGTAATTGTTAAATTGTATATAAATTCAGATATTTTCATTAAATCTTTTTATGTACAAGTGGATTCGTGTGCTTGCTATTGATCTCTGCAAATGTTTAGGCTGATTTAGTTCTAAAGACAGACGATGACGTTTTCTTACGGCATGATCTAATATCACCTTTGATCAACACAATGCCGATGAAAGGCGTTTATACAGGTGCTTGTTACAACAGAGCTAAACCCTATCGACGTAAAAATAAAAACGTTCCGCTGTATTGGAATAAATGGCTGATAACAAAAGATGAGTTTAAAGGCAAATATTACCCACCTTATTGTAATGGAATTGGCTATATTTTATCTCGTGATGTAATTAAGTTTTTGCAACCAAAGTTATTCAAAGTGCCTTTCTTTCGATTTGAAGATGTCTATATTGGCATGTGTATCAACAAAGGTATTCACAGTTAGCTTAATAATATTAAATTTTAAGATGGGTAATGTAAAAATTACAAAAGGGTTTATTTCTTGAATGACCCAATATTCTTCCCTTATTGAAAAAATGCAATACATTATATATATATATATATATATATATATATGTATCAGGGCCTTGCAATAATGTATTGGAAAATTATAAAATTAAAAAATAGATATGTTGCAATATGAGTTTGCTGGCAAAATACCATTGCAATATATTGCAAAATTTTGGTTAATTGAATGCTACCTATTTTAAGCAAATGAAACTATTCTTTTGTTGCTTTTTGTTATTTGCAAACTTTCTGCAAACTACGCTTGACCTTTGTTTGTAATGCTATGGTAGCTTGGTCTATGCAATTTAATTGTAGGTATGTCTGGGTACGTAAACATATGTCTAGCCATATTTTCAGCATATTCCATTTTGCGAAAATATTTTTTTCAGAATAAGGACCCAAAATAAAAAATGATACAATTTTAACATCTATTCATATCTGTTGAAGTGAATTAACATGATATTACAATGAATCACTTAAAATAATATTAGAATTGTTTCAAAATTAACGAATTCTTTTAATTTCATTCCTCTTCTCAATTGATTATCTCCCAGCAATGACATTAGCAAGTACTATCATTGTAGTTCATTTCTACGCTGTATGCGCACGAATTAAATATTGCAATAAAGTTAAGAAGCAGCAGTTAATGTTATTATAGTATTTCTTTTTTAAAAACAGATAATAATAATAGAAAAAAGGATGGTTTTTTTTTAAAAAAATGACTTTCAACAATTTTGGAATATATTGCAATATAATATATATATATATATATATATATATATAAATAATATCATATGACTCTTCATTACTATTATAGCAAAAATAAAAGTTCGTGCAAATTATGACCTGTAGTTACAATTACATTTCCAGTCATAGTAAAAGCAAAGAATAAACTTTAAATATCTTGATGATTTTTCCTTTAATATATTTAGTTTAGTTGATGGTTAAATTTTAAGGGTTCTGAAAAAATATATTAATACCTATAGGATAGTGGCTAAATTTTGTCAAGCGTGTTGTCAGTTTTTACTTTATGATTTTTTTGTTTAGAAGAGTAGGTTTGTTTTCATGTTGCTTAGGGAAGTAAATCAGAATGAGAGATCCCTTGGGACATCAATATCACATTCCTGATTGAGCATTTTATTTTCAGAAATTAAGTTACTTAATTGTAGCTGGAGTGATATTGAATATAGGTTGAAATACAGGGTGTGTCAAAAGTAACGTGACTTTCAAACTAAATAAAATAATTCAACCAATCACAGAAAAGTTGATGAAGTATTTCGTTATTTTATAACTATATAAAAGGAATTATGCTATGCATAGCCATTTTGTTATTTTTCCAGTACTTTTTAACTTTAGACATGGATTTAAACACTAGACTGGAAACATTAAAACTATACTACAAAAATGGGGACAGTGCAACAGCCACATTATGTGCATACAAACAGCACACCACCTTCACAATTCTTCTATTACAGCTGTCACTAACATGATAAGAAAATTTGAAAAGACAAAATCCTTGCACAATGCTGCTAAATCAGGGAGACCACTGCTCCAAGAAGCACGGAAACCAATGGTAATGAGTGTGCTGAAAACTCTGCAAGATACAAATATGCATGGCCATGCAAGTACTTGTTCTATTGTTGCAGCTACTACAATTCCAAAAAAGTTTTTGTTGAATTCTTAAAGCATTAGTATGTCCACATACAAAATTGCATTGCATCAAACTGTCATTGAATCATCCACGTCTCGAATTTGCACAATAGATTTTAGCTAATGCTAATTTTTTCAAGAATGTGCTTTGGTCAGAGGAGGCCTAATTTTCTATAGATGGAATGGTCAACCGTCATAATTGTCCCATAGGGGCGTCTGAGAACCCTCGGTAAGTAATAACAGAAGGCTTGTACCCTGAAAAATTATGTTTGTGGATGGCATTCAGTGCAAATTATGTGCTAAAGCCATTTTTCTTTCTGGGTACAGTAAATCACGATAATTACACCAGTATGCTCCATGATAATATGTTTCCACAACTAAGACAGAAACGAAAAATGCAGTCTGTTATTTTTCACCATGACTGTGCGCTACCACGCTACTCCAAGCAAGCAAGGGATTTCATTAGCACTCAGTTGCCAGCTGAGCATGTCATTGGCAGAGGTTTTGGTCATGCATGGCCTTCTAGATCACCTGACCTATTCCACTTGAATTTTATTTGTGGTCTACTCTAAAGTCATAGGTATATCATACATACATTCCAAAAAACCTGGATTATTTAAAAAGGAAGATCAATCAAGAAGTTGATTCACTTAACATTGATGAATTACATCGAGCTGTCAAGAATATGATTCTAGGATGTGAACTTACTATTGAGCAGAATGGAGGACTATTTGAACATTTGTTTTAATATATCTGTAATTCCCCTTATTAGAATTTGTTTATTTACAGATATTATTGTTTTGTTTCTTATAAATAAAAAGTTTTTGTAATTTGGAAAGTCAAGCTACTTTTGACACATCCTGTATAAGATATAGGAGCATACCATGCTGGTTAGGCATAAAGTTATATTGAATAGACCATGGAATAATGAGTTGGTGATGCTTACATTAACGAAAGTATTATGGTAGCAAAACAATTCACAAATTATAGAGAAAATTTTGACCAATGAGGAGTTTCTCCATTATACAAAATACAATGATTATATTAAATTGCTCAAAATGCTGCCAAAGGCCAGCCCATTTGCATATATACATATATTCAATTTCAATTGCTTTCAGTATTTTTCATTATTAAATGGTTATTTTTCATCATTGATAATAACTTATATATAGATTGAAATGCAACCAAATAATTACTCCTTAACTAGGTGCAAATATATATATATATATATATATATATATATATATATATATATATATTTAAATATATATACATATATTGTATAGTAGATGACTATAATTTTGACTTAAATATTTTAAAAAGTAAAAATTTGGGGAGACACAGTAGCACTTATGGAGATCTGTATATACTATTTTTGATAATCTGCTAGTTTTTATTGTTGCGATTTTTGCAAAATGTTTTTATCATCTGGAATTCGACATTTATTCACTATTGTCCACTAGAATATATTATTTTGCTGTTTTAAAGTTTTTGCATTTTCCTAACCCATAGAAACCACCAGTTTTCTTAGCAGTAAAAATTTTTAAACATCTTTCAAACTCGAAAATTTCGAAATTTACTATTGAAAGTGAATTGCCAAAATTATAATTTTATATTGAAATGTCAGAAATTTCATAGAGAAGTGTGCATAAATTGCTAACCAATCTGATTAACTTCTACCTTTTTATGTTTTGCGAATTTTATAAATTAATTTACGATTATTCATGTACATTGATACAATCAATTTTTTCATTTTTAATTCTCTGTGATTTTTTGCTAAAGCTGTCAGAATTTTTCTTTATTAAAATTATCTCAACATTTTCAAAATTGGAAATTATTATGGTAAACTTGTAGTCATTTCGAAAAATATATAATCTACTCATGCGTATTGCTTCAAGCGATAACATACTGATTTTCCGCAACGAGATTGCCAAACATTCATCATTAAATGAAATTGTGTGTCATGTTGGAAATTATTTAAATTTCCATTATAGTTGTTTTACAACATAACTGCAAAACCGTATTACATGCAATAAACTAAAGATTGTTAATAGAATTTTAACTATAAAGGGTTATGTGATATTAAAGTAGTTTCCCTGTAGGAATTTAAACACATATCACATTACTCTTTATGAACAATTAGAATTATTAGCTAAATTTTTTATCACATTGAAATGATGTAAATGGATTCTATAATGTTATTCAATATTTACTATTATTTTTATGATCAAATTTTCATATGCAATAAGCATTTTTCCATAAATATATTATATTATAATCATAATTATATTATTCAAATATTGAAGAATTTTCCAAAGCTAATGATACCACCTACTGTATGATTTTCAAAGTACCCACACTTCTCCTAAACCAATGCTCAAGTTGAAAGCTAACGTTAGGTTAATTGTGATAGCTCTTTTCAAATTCAACAAGAAGTTGTGCCAAAATAGTCTACAACCAAAGAATAACAAAAAGAAATAGTGTTTTTGCATTTAGAAGTGTTTAAAAAGTAATGTCTTTACACAATATCCGTACAGTATAGTAGCTTACAACTATTTGAGATAAGTTGTCATTTTATACGAGCACCGTTTGCTCAAGGTTAACAAAATATTAATTGATAAAGTTCTTGGTTCTCTCCACTGCCTTCTAAAATTAGCGTGTCTTAGGGCTTTAGAATCTTCAGGATATTCTTAGAAGCCAGTGATATAATTGCAATAACTATTGAAAATATTACGACTTTTTTCGATCTATATACTTATATCTCAATTTTCACTATTATGCGCATTTATTATTTAACCGCTCATCAAGATAATTCTTTCAACTTTTTGATGAGTCTTAGAAGTGTGTTGTTAAGAACTTTTGCGTTAAGATTTGTTTCTTTGCATAAGAAATAAAGGAAGGTTGTTTAACAATAATCATAGAAACCTGGAGAGGAATTAATTGTAATTCCATATCACTTTGTATTCTGATATAAAGTTCATTTTAAGTCAATTATTGAGTTTAATGGTTAATCAGGTTTTTCCTTGAAATATGGCAGTTACCGAAATTTATGTGTAAAAATTTCTTTATTTCTGTAATTGCATGTATTGCCAAAATCTATCAATCACAAACTTTCGTTTTATATTGCAATCCTGGTATCCCAGCACTCGAATAATGCCGCGAATGGCAAATTTAATAATTTTCATAGTTATAAATTTGCTAAAGGACACTGGTATATAAGATGATACCTTAAACAATTCTTGGTAATTTCTTAGTTTTTGTTCTGTCTTTCAAGAATACAATCGTCATTCTCTACAATTACCTACGATTTTCTCATCTCTCGCCAATAATAAATTTAGATTGATGTTAACTTTCATTACCTACAAATAATTTTCAAAATTTAGAATCAAATAATATGTAAACAATTTTGTAAGCTAATTATTAAAATTACAAATTTATTATAGTCAGATTTGGAAATTTTAGAAGAAAAAAAATATTTCCAAAATCTGACTGATACCCGTACAGTGTACGTCAGTTTTGTATGCCTTAGTGTTTTTATATTTTTTGTGCAATTGCAAAATTACTTCTATTTCAGTATATGGTATTACACAAGCAATCGCCCTTCAGTACTCACAATGTATGTTAATTTTTTTTCAATGAAATTTTATTTGGGTTTCGAACACACTTTTTATGCATTGATTTTTAAGCGATAGATTATTTGATAGAAGAATCTTTTTTGTTATCTGGAAATTACTGATTGCCAATACGCATAAAGATTTATTGCCCATTTTTAAGATTCAGTATTCTTACATTTTGTGATTGGAACATTAATTGAGTCTAAAAATTCTTCAGAAAAGCGTTACTCATACCTGAAAACTACTTGATCTTCACCTGAAATACAATACAAATGCTAAATACTAATTTCTGCAAGAAGAGTGTATCGTTCTTTGTGCAGATTGAATTTGTTTCTATTATGCTCAATTTACTACCTTACATTAATAGGTTTGTGGCGAAATGCAACTTATGTGCTGGAATTTAAATGTTTTATTAATCCATTAATTAACAGTAGATGTACAAAATATAGAGTTTTTTTGATAAATCGTTTTCTGCTCAGCGTAATTACAAAATTTAAATTGTTAAGATGGTAAAGAAAACCTTAAGTTTAAAATTTGTATTTTGGTAGAAAATGACCCTGCCTAGATAAAAGTACTATTTCTCGTCGATCACACTCTGAGCTTCCATACCAAAAATCTCAAACAGCATCATTATAGGAATTGTGTGTCATATTTGAAAGTATTTAAATTACAATATAATATTTTACTGCAAAATGAAATAACCGTATTACATGGAATAAATTAGGACTTGTTAATGGAATTTTAACTGTATTGTTTATGCGATATTGAGATGTTGTCGTTTTAATCATCATCAATTTAAATCGTATATTTTAGTATAAACTACAAGGTTTTTTCTATAAAATACATCTTTTCGGTTTGAAGTAATTGGCTCTTATGAGCTATTATTTAAAATTATCTTGATTAGCGAAATTTGATATGCAAATTCCCTTCTGAGGCTGCTTAATAAACGGCTCTCAAATATATGGGTGCAATTGCTTTTGAAACTTCAGGATATTCTTAATAATAAATTACATCTATATTTTTTCATTTAGATTTAATTTACCAAGCGTATCAAAGGTTTTGCAATATCCATTGAAAATTATACGACTTTTTGCTATCTATTTTGTTCATATATCTATGGGCAATACGTTATCGATTTAGCCTCCAATTATCATAATTGCAAGTAATCGTTCTCCAGTCATGATTGAGAATCAAAAAATGTCTATTGCTTTAAGATAAATCTTAGAAAGCTTTTTGGTAAAAACCTTTGTATATATGTTTTTTTCACATAATAAATGTAGGAAAATCGCTTTAACAATCCTAATAGAAACCTGGAAAGGAATTAACTTTAATTCTATTGTAGTTTTTGTGTTCTGACATAAAATTCCTCTTATGGAAATTATTAAGTTTTTATGTTTAATCAGGCTTTTATTCCTTGAAGTTAAGTAGTCAACCGAAAATTGTTTGTGTTTTTTATTTTATATCGTTAACTACATGTATTGTAAGATCTATTAATTATAGACTTTTGTTTTTGATTGTAATTTTGCTTTTCCAAGACTAAAATTAGTAATAATAAAGCGTATCCCATGTTCCATATCATTCTTACTTAGGAATTAGGTAAGGCAATACACTACATAGATTAATGCAATCTATTTGAATCAGATTCGAATTATTGCCTACTTTTTTGTACAAATTTTCAACTGTATTTATGGAATTACAATGATATATATTGCGATGGCTTTGTAAGTTGCTTCATAAAACAATGCAAATTCCAATAATAAACAAATTGTTGATATGAACCCTAAACCTAGATTAGTACTTACCCTGCCTTGCAAAAGATAAATATTCTATTATTGCACATAACACTACGGCCAACGCTCTGCAAAACAAGCCAATGAATCTAAAGCTGAAATTTTCTATAATTATCAAATAAGCTTTAGCAAAGTATATGACAATATATCTACCGCACAACGGTTAGTTAAATCTAAACAATATGATATAAGCAAGAGCCTATCATAGAAAAGAGTTGTATAATTATCATCATGAATACATTTAAATTCTATTAAAATACTTTAATTGAGGGAAATGCAAATTTTTTGATGCATTGCTTAGTTGAGAAATCCCTAAGCGCTTGAATTTGGATTTGAAATTCATTTCTAACTACGACTAATTGAAAAAATTTTCTATAGTTGAGTAAATTTATTCCAATGTCTATCGACTTATTTAGCCATTAATAATCACATTACTTTCGTTTTTACATATATACAACATTAATATTGCTAGAAAGATAGATTTCTATGCTCCCTCTAGTGCAAGAAATTGTAGGCTATAAATTTAAAGTAAGTAAACATTTTCGTGAGAGAGTATGTAGCAAGTAAGTACATTATTTGTCTATTATTGATGAATATATAAAATTAGTAAGCTAATTTTCAATTATTGATATAGTTTTTGCGAACAACATCTTGCAATAAAAATTGTAATATGGCGGATAAATTTAAAATAATTTTAAATTTATTGGACTGTTCAATATTGCGATGCAATAAATTTATGTTGCTAGGGTATTTTATATTACTTTGTTAAAACTATTGAAATTAATGTAAAGCCACATAAGATTTAATTTTTGTATTTGTCCCCTAAAAACAATTTAACCTGATAAAATAATAATTTTTAGTGATTATTAATTATTGTTAAAATCAAATACCGCTAAAGAACTCTTTCAGCAAATAGTTAATACTGTAAAAATGATCTTGGTTTAAGCAATACAATTTTGATAATCTTAAATTTCTTTAAATATTGAAGAAAACTGTTTTTCTAATAGGTAATTAAAATATACTGTTGTTTATGTTAAACATTAGTTTAGTATTTTATCTGCAATCAATACTGGTTTGTGTACAAAGGATTGGCAAAAGTATGTCCGATTAACCTGGTCTATTATTATTCATGTTAACTTGGAGTTAGTTTATAAAATATTATTTCATGCTTTTTTAAGGTATGCTTAATGGTACCATGCTTTTTTGCTGCTTTGATAGCATTTCTTAATGTACATTGCTTCACGGATTTTGGTACAATTTTATCTTTTTAGTAGTATATGAAAATTCCCGGTTATATGTATATTAGAGGAGAAACTAATTTTCTGAAAACAGATGTCTTAAACGATTTTATTATTTGAACTATCCTTGTCCGCTTTAGTTTGGGGTTTATTATTCTAGCTATTTTCTTTACGTTAATGACATGGCTACTGGGAAATAGAAGACGCATATTTACATCAACTGTGGCATTCTCTATTTGGTCTTTACAAAATATCATTCGAGAACTTCTTGATAATTGTATAGATTAACATTTTTTCTAATGTATTATATACGGTCAATGTAAAAAACGGTATTCTTACTGAAATATTTCTAAAAATCAAGTATTTGGTGAAAATTATTAATATATAAATAAAATAGTTTATTTAATGCGGACTCATAATCTTAGTGAGTCTTTTCCGTTCCAATTTATCAAAAAAATTGTAAGATTATATCCACAGGAATTTCTGCCAAATACACTTCATGAAGTTGGATTGTTCGGTGCCGATAACACTTGCAATCCAAATTCTAATGAAGAACAAGTCTGTGTTTTTACTTTCAGCCATGCATTACGACGCCAAAATGGATCCTGAAATCTGGAAACCTTCCATCATACTGTTCTATTATAGTATTAATGGCGGGGTTGATCAATTGCAGGGATTATTGCATTGAAAGAAACACAAGAATGACGTCTTTCACATATATTTACAACATTATAAATTCAGAGTAGTCAATACATTTGCTATAAATAAGTCTCAATATAGCATTATGTTTGGAAGCTCTAATCATTTCACTCATAGATTCTCATATCATACTCCATCATATTAAGTATTTTCATCGATCTTGTAAAAGTCTCTCCAATGTTTTTGAAAGTACTAGGGAACAAACCTTATTTTGTGTTTTTAATATTTTAGGTATTAAATAAGTAATAAATCTATTCATCATACATTGGTAAAATGAATTTCATTCACAATTTTAGCATATGAAACTCCTTATTTAACCATTTAATATTATAAGCACATTCAAAGCGTGGTAACACCTAATGCAAAAGAGTGTATAGAATCAAAACAAAATCAGGTCCATTATTGTAGGTCTATAGATTTCTATGAAAGCAGTATTGATGGTGACTTTAACGAATGTCAATATGCAGAATCGCGAAGCATAGTACAATGTTACATAGGCTCAAGTTCACTTCGCCGAAAAAGACAAAAATGATGTTCAGAATGTGGAAAAAAATCTATTTGGTCAACCCTCATAAAACACTATAAGTCCTCTTTCTATTTATTTGCTTAGTACATCATTTTTATCATCTTTGCAAATAGCTTAAAAACTGGTCCTGTTAGGGACATGTCAGACATTCATGATGTAAGAAGTCGGCACATGAGTGTTAACGGTTTTGATTTAATTTCCAAAACAAAATGTATTGTTTATATACAGATTCTCTTAACATGATACCCGCCTCTTTTGAAGACAATCATTTTTATATAAATCACCCGTACTCTGTGATAGTTCTTAGAGCATAGTGGCTCATTTTCTAAAAAATATTCATGTGCTTATTTGCCGTAATGGTCATATTTGGTATGTATGAGTTTCAAGTTCATACAAGAAAAGAAAGCCTGAAACTTCAATAGCCTAAAATGAATGAAGTACTATTTTTGGTCCGGTTATCAGATCCCAGTCCTTTGCTAGACCAGTTACATGACCGGGACCAAGTACCGATCTCTATTTTGGCCGGTTTGAACTGTTTACACCCTGGATATACTTTTAGTAGTAAAATGAAATTAGAAGCAATATTTCATTTTCTTATCTTGCTTCAAAAATTATACTAATTAAGTAAATTGTAAGTTTAATTTCTCAAAAAATAATTTTTAATATAACTTGTTTAATTCTCAGCATTAATGCTTGTGACTTCACATTACAATAGATTCAGGGCTGCTTTTTAAAAGTACATTTTTAATAATGTATTTATATTTATTGCTCACTTTTTTGGATACTAAATTTGTACAACATAACTTTTTTAAAATAACCTTTCATAAACCGGTACATTGAATCATTAGTTATCATTGTTGAAATTTTTACATAATAGACTATAGTAATTCAATCAAGATTTCTTTGAACATAGGCTTTTAATGTCATCCACATATGTAGATGCAGCATTTAAAAATATAATGGTACTAACTGTAAATTGAAATCCATTGGGAAAGGAAATCAAAGTTGATGTGATTTAAGTATTCACTTTGTTTAAAATCTATAAATTTTTCAGATCAATTAATTTTTAAGCGGCCATAATTGACTCAAATCGTACTTTTATATTGATATAAATTTGCAAAAGCAGTATTACTTATATTTACTGTTTTAATACAGGTATTGATTTGTAGTAATTAAAGAAATTGTATTAATAACTACAAACAATAATAGTTGTAGAGGATTTGCTCAGAAAAATTATTTCATGCATTTCATGTAGATATAATTCCAATAAAAGAATGGGCTTCATAACATATGAAGATCCTGATTATTTGATTCATATTAATAATAAAGAAACAAGTAAAATTTTGGTATAGAATTTTATATCAAACTATATTAAAACTTTTTGCTACTGCTTCAATTTTCAAGTCACCAATTTTGCAGCTGTAAGAAAGTCAAATATATTATGAGAATAAAATCTAGTGACTATTATATGCAATGTAAATTTTAATGTCGGGGACATGTTCATTATTTGCCGTAACAAATAATTATTAGCGGCCACCTGTGTCCCACCAAAAAAATACAGTCGAAAAACTCTAAATTTGTTTTAGTAAAATAGCAATCTACTTTGAGACAAAGATTTCAAATAATTTGCTCATAAACTCATCCACAGGCACTTCACATCAAATTTTTGCAGTTTTTACTATATTTATAAGAGCCTTATGACCATATTAATTAATAATCTCCAACTTTATCAAGGATCAAATTTTGTTGATTTCAATATAAATAATATTTTATAAGAGTATGAATAAAACATGCAATTATCAATAATGCTTTGTTAAGTTTTGGATTATACAAAATTTTTTGATATTTATAAAACGGATTTTGTAATAAGTGAACATCACCATATCATCAATAATCAACTTCGTAAACACAATATTATTTTTACCCTTGAATTGTCCTTTTGTAGATGAAATGTTTGCAAGGACTACAACTTGAACAGTGAAGATGTACAGAAGATGTATGGAATAGCATCGAATATATTGTATTGGAATTCATATTGATTAAAAATAATAACTATCCACATTAGAAAGTCAGATTAGTTTGCATATAGTTTTAAAATAATGTATTAGATTTAGAGTTAAATTGTGTCATTATTTCCTGTCATTTATATTTTATTATAACCTGATGCTTGGTTATTTAAATAAATTTATGTTAGTGAAAAAAATCGAAATAAATCAAAATCAGGTATTTTTCTAATCAAACAACAAAAATGTACAAAACTTCAATTAAAGTCACTTAAAGCTCCTTACAAATATTCAAATTTATAATAGTCATGAAAAATGAAGCTCGATTCTTGTTCAAAATTTCATTCAATAATTTTTTCAAATTAAATTTGGAATTGCTTTGTCAAAATTGTTTGAGCGTTTTTTGAGACCAACAAAATATAATTTGCAATTTCAATGAAAATTTTATTTATTTTTAAATGGTCATTGCTGCTCTAATAATCGTAAGAGCATATCATGCAAAGTAGTAAGAGAGATTTAACAAACTTGAGAATAAAAGTGTAAAAATTTTGACTTGTATCAAAGAATTAATTTTGGTAAGATTATTTCATGTGTTTTATTTCACAACCCACAACCATATGCTACAATTTACCATAAGTACATAGTCAGCGCATATAATTCATATTTATCCATTGAATGCAAGATGTTGCTGTTTGCAGACAAATTAGCAACCAGATGCGCCCATGAAAAACTCTTCTTTGCTCAGAATTGGTAAATTTTTGGATTATTCAATAAATATATTTGGATTGTTGTTAAATCAAGTTTCAAGCTTTTATTATAAAATGAATTCCAGCGAGCCACAACTTCGTTTTTTTGTCAAATTGCATAATTGAATTTTAGTAAATTATGTCTAGGTCAAAACGAACTCAAAAGTGTTATAAAAAATACTTAATTATGTCAAAAAATATTAGCCCCAATGATATCCTCTTAAGGAAAAATTAAGCAAACTTTTAGTATATATATATATATATATATATATATATATATATATATATATATACATATATGTATATATACATAAGTAGTTGTCTGATATCAATTAATCCTGAAAATTTATTAATAATGTGAAAGTCCGCACTTGAAAAAAGAATTCGGGCAATGTTAATTGATCTGCATACTTATAGCCAATTTCCTGCGTTATTATCTGCGTCATCCTGCATTCTATTAAAGATCATTAAATTATAGAAACAAAGATGATATATAAATTTAATTGGCTAAATTTATTGCTATTTCTCTCGCATTTCGCAATTTGCTTACAGATTTCTGTTTTACGATAGATTTCTTATTCATATGTCAAGATTATATGTATAATTTTTCGTAACGTAAATTAAATATTGTTTTAGCATTTGATAATATTAATTGAAGTTCATTGAATGACTGTCATAATTTTACTATTGACTTCCAGCAAGAGAAAAACGTAGTATTTTTATCAGCTGACTAAATACGATTTCTTTGAAATCTTGGAAATTGTCTTTGTAAACTTTGTTCTTCACAGGTTTTCTTCTAACAGTGCATTTCTAAAAGTTAATGTATATAAACTCTATTCAAATTTTTCAACCAGTTTTGTTAGACAATTTTTCTAAATTGGAAATGTCCATTTGCGCTGACACTTAAATCAAAATGCTGTAACACCTTGTCTACCGTTATAATTTTAAGAGTAGCTTGAAATTTCGACCAAACGTAATTTATTTAACCTCTGACTGCAAGCATGATCGATTTTATTGATAAGTTATTTTTATAGTAATTTCAACAAAACTGTCTCATATTGGTTATCGCTAGGGCGGACCAAAAGTCAATAAAGTCAATAATTTCAATAAAATCAATTTCTAGCCATATTTGTCCAGTGAGGCAATATACCGTCAATTTTGATCAATTTCTTGTTTGTGAAGCGACAGAGCAGTGGTATTTTGTTTAATTGACAGCTGTGCAAAATACCAAACGTGTGATTAAAATTTAATTTCAGACAAATCATGTCTAACCAAATTCCAAAATTCATGATTGAAAGATCCTTCTTAAAATTAAGAGCAATACTTACAAAGTACAGGCATTTTGTAGGCATTAAATTTTACGTTATATTTAATTTTTTGTGCTTTTAAAATTGAAATTTTTGAGTCATTTTCTTTTCAATCACAGTTTTTACGTAAATGTTAGGTCAATAGGAGTAACTGATTAGGGCAAATTTTTGGCGCTAAATAACTTTTTTAAGGTCAATTTTTCAACTAAGTCATGGATTTCCAAGAGAGTAAAATTTCGGTATTTCATAATTTATAACTATGGATCAAAGATTTAGCAATATAATTGAATTAAAAATTGTTTTCTGGCGGCTTACAAGTCAACGACTTAAGCAGTTGTTTTCTATTTTTTGATCAAAATATTTTGCTTTACCGTGGTCATTAATCCATTGTGTGCTTTGTAAATACATTTCACAAAAAGGTAGTACATTCCATGGATCTCAATACATTTTTACTTCAGAAAATTTTTCTTTAAACCCAAGAATTTTTTGATAAAAAAACCTATCTAAATGGAAAACTTCGAATATTTTCACAACCCTGTAAGCAAAATGGTTTGCGAGAAAATAATGTATTTAGCTTGTTCTACGCTTAAGGCAAATTTTGTGTATTTGTGTATATATGCTATTTTATCTTCTCAAATTAAATACTACTACATGAGTATAGAAAATCACAAACTGTGGTTTCTTAGGCACACCTAGTGAACAACTAATTTAAACCCCAAATCCGTAGATAATCTTATAATATGACCTACAATATTAGCGCTAAGTCATTATCGATGTTGACTATACAAAATTTTTTAGTATTATTAATTTTTTACTCCAACAAAGCTTTATTAGATAGTAGAACAAACTATTTGAAACTCTCTAAAACTACTTTCGTTTTGAAGTGAAAAATCTACATTCCCTAGTCTTTATATCCAAAAGGAGTTTTGAAATACTTCTCCAATTTTCTTTTAACGACTGCAATTTAAATAGCAGATATTATTACTTACATTTAAAGTAAAATACAAAATATCATATACTTTTAATATATGTTTTCAAAGTGTGGGCGATTAAGAAACAATAGAGTATCAATAATTTTGTACTAAAAAATAAATACACTTGATTTTACTGTAATAATTAAAACATCCGTTTTAGTGTCTGTGTGTATTGTTTATTGAGCTATTGATTGCATTGAATTCGTATATGACTTTAGTTGGGGAGGGACTCGACATCAAAAGACTATTCAAAAATTGACAATCATTATCTTTACAAAGAAATTGAAAGTCTTAATTTTCCTAAAGTAAATTATTTATTCATTTTAGAAATTTACTACAGGTGGCTCTTACATAGTTAAAAATTAATTTATACTATATTTTCAAACAATCTCAAGCTTGGCTTTTATTTAATGTCTACTTGTCTGCAAAACAGCAGAAACTAAAATTGTTTACACATTCTTATCTACCACTTAATAGAATATTAAATATATAATTTGTCAGTTTTCTATGAAATTCATATTATTGTCTAAATCTAAGTTTACAAAGTAAATATGTGTTAACAAAAATTTTTTTATTCTTCATCCCACGACTTTGCCTATATATATATATATGGATATACATGTCGATAAAAATCCTGATCTTCTCAAAGAAATACACTGATACTCTTCATGATGCCATGCGTTAAATATAGCTGAAATATGTTAATCCTTAGTCGTATACTGTTGACTTGCCAAATTAGCTTTAGGAATGCCCTAAATATTTCATTCGGATTGAGGTCTGGGCTACTGCCAGGCCATGGAAATACTTTAATTTTTTTCTAATTCAAGCACTTGGATACCATTTGTAGCATCATACCAGTCAGCTATCTTTGGGATAACAGAATTCCGAATGATTTCTATGCATTTGTGGCAATCATCATTCCCTCACATATGTGAAGGTAAGCAGATGCTTTATAACTGATAATGCCCCAAATCATAACTTTTGTCGGGTGCTCCACAACTGGACGAACCGCACCTGGATTTTGGCCCTACTTTGCCCTATGAGCATCCTGACACTCGAAGTTATTTTCATCATTCAAAGAAATGCGTCTCCACTTCATTTGAATCTAATCTGCATACTGATGAGTGAAATTGAGGCGTTTCTTCATCATTGTTGTTATCAATCGAGGTACTCTGTGAGGTGTGACAGATCCGTAACCAGAATTTGGGTCAACCGCGTACTTTCTACACCTCGCTCACTTTTATTTAATCTGATTTTTGTGATGTTGACATCAAAGGCCTTTGTCGAAATGATGAAATTATAGATCTATCATCTCATGGTGTTGTTTTTCTTTTTCGTCGTATTTTGTAACTCGATATGTGTTCTGCGACTGCCGTCTCTGTCCTGGCATTTATCCCAATGACTTGCTTATACAACCATTAATAAAAGTGACTGTCTAGAATTTGATTTACATTGCATTACATTGCATTGCGATTATTCACTCAATTTAGCTTAGGTATGTATTTTCTATTGACTAAGATTAAACTCAATTAGTGTTATTAAATTTGTATGACTATGCGCAATAATAAGTCCTTCGTTTATAGTATATCCAAGAAAACCAACAAATTGAAGATGTTCGTAATAATTTGACTTCTGACTAATAAAGATCCGGATCTACTTTGCGGCGCCGTGAACGATAATATAAAATGGGTAGCACTTTCAAAGTGAAATGCAGATGTATTGGTTAAGGAGCGAAAGCGGTAAAAATTGGTATCTCAAGAAGACTTAGTAAATCTAAACTGGCTATATATATATA
>CABFPE010000150.1:1384575-1396412 GCA_900660155.1 Hofstenia miamia | reverse complement strand
GGATTTTTGTGTTCTACACTGCGGATTTTTGTCCAAACTTTTGTCAGGATTCCCATGTGCTACACTTTGGATTTTTGTCCACACTTTTATCAGGATTTTTATGTGCTATACTGCGGATGTTTGTTGAAACTTTTGTCAGGATTTTTGTGTTCTACACTGCGGATTTTTGTCCAAACTTTTGTCAGGATTCCCATGTGCTACACTTTGGATTTTTGTCCACACTTTTATCAGGATTTTTATGTGCTATACTGCGGATGTTTGTTGAAACTTTTGTCAGGATTTTTGTGTTCTACACTGCGGATTTTTGTCCAAACTTTTGTCAGGATTCCCATGTGCTACACTTTGGATTTTTGTCCACACTTTTATCAGGATTTTTATGTGCTATACTGCGGATGTTTGTTGAAACTTTTGTCAGGATTTTTGTGTTCTACACTGCGGATTTTTGTCCAAACTTTTGTCAGGATTCCCATGTGCTACACTTTGGATTTTTGTCCACACTTTTATCAGGATTTTTATGTGCTATACTGCGGATGTTTGTTGAAACTTTTGTCAGGATTTTTGTGTTCTACACTGCGGATTTTTGTCCAAACTTTTGTCAGGATTCCCATGTGCTACACTTTGGATTTTTGTCCACACTTTTATCAGGATTTTTATGTGCTATACTGCGGATGTTTGTTGAAACTTTTGTCAGGATTTTTGTGTTCTACACTGCGGATTTTTGTCCAAACTTTTGTCAGGATTCCCATGTGCTACACTTTGGATTTTTGTCCACACTTTTATCAGGATTTTTATGTGCTATACTGCGGATGTTTGTTGAAACTTTTGTCAGGATTTTTGTGTTCTACACTGCGGATTTTTGTCCAAACTTTTGTCAGGATTCCCATGTGCTACACTTTGGATTTTTGTCCACACTTTTATCAGGATTTTTATGTGCTATACTGCGGATGTTTGTTGAAACTTTTGTCAGGATTTTTGTGTTCTACACTGCGGATTTTTGTCCAAACTTTTGTCAGGATTCCCATGTGCTACACTTTGGATTTTTGTCCACACTTTTATCAGGATTTTTATGTGCTATACTGCGGATGTTTGTTGAAACTTTTGTCAGGATTTTTGTGTTCTACACTGCGGATTTTTGTCCAAACTTTTGTCAGGATTCCCATGTGCTACACTTTGGATTTTTGTCCACACTTTTATCAGGATTTTTATGTGCTATACTGCGGATGTTTGTTGAAACTTTTGTCAGGATTTTTGTGTTCTACACTGCGGATTTTTGTCCAAACTTTTGTCAGGATTCCCATGTGCTACACTTTGGATTTTTGTCCACACTTTTATCAGGATTTTTATGTGCTATACTGCGGATGTTTGTTGAAACTTTTGTCAGGATTTTTGTGTTCTACACTGCGGATTTTTGTCCAAACTTTTGTCAGGATTCCCATGTGCTACACTTTGGATTTTTGTCCACACTTTTATCAGGATTTTTATGTGCTATACTGCGGATGTTTGTTGAAACTTTTGTCAGGATTTTTGTGTTCTACACTGCGGATTTTTGTCCAAACTTTTGTCAGGATTCCCATGTGCTACACTTTGGATTTTTGTCCACACTTTTATCAGGATTTTTATGTGCTATACTGCGGATGTTTGTTGAAACTTTTGTCAGGATTTTTGTGTTCTACACTGCGGATTTTTGTCCAAACTTTTGTCAGGATTCCCATGTGCTACACTTTGGATTTTTGTCCACACTTTTATCAGGATTTTTATGTGCTATACTGCGGATGTTTGTTGAAACTTTTGTCAGGATTTTTGTGTTCTACACTGCGGATTTTTGTCCAAACTTTTGTCAGGATTCCCATGTGCTACACTTTGGATTTTTGTCCACACTTTTATCAGGATTTTTATGTGCTATACTGCGGATGTTTGTTGAAACTTTTGTCAGGATTTTTGTGTTCTACACTGCGGATTTTTGTCCAAACTTTTGTCAGGATTCCCATGTGCTACACTTTGGATTTTTGTCCACACTTTTATCAGGATTTTTATGTGCTATACTGCGGATGTTTGTTGAAACTTTTGTCAGGATTTTTGTGTTCTACACTGCGGATTTTTGTCCAAACTTTTGTCAGGATTCCCATGTGCTACACTTTGGATTTTTGTCCACACTTTTATCAGGATTTTTATGTGCTATACTGCGGATGTTTGTTGAAACTTTTGTCAGGATTTTTGTGTTCTACACTGCGGATTTTTGTCCAAACTTTTGTCAGGATTCCCATGTGCTACACTTTGGATTTTTGTCCACACTTTTATCAGGATTTTTATGTGCTATACTGCGGATGTTTGTTGAAACTTTTGTCAGGATTTTTGTGTTCTACACTGCGGATTTTTGTCCAAACTTTTGTCAGGATTCCCATGTGCTACACTTTGGATTTTTGTCCACACTTTTATCAGGATTTTTATGTGCTATACTGCGGATGTTTGTTGAAACTTTTGTCAGGATTTTTGTGTTCTACACTGCGGATTTTTGTCCAAACTTTTGTCAGGATTCCCATGTGCTACACTTTGGATTTTTGTCCACACTTTTATCAGGATTTTTATGTGCTATACTGCGGATGTTTGTTGAAACTTTTGTCAGGATTTTTGTGTTCTACACTGCGGATTTTTGTCCAAACTTTTGTCAGGATTCCCATGTGCTACACTTTGGATTTTTGTCCACACTTTTATCAGGATTTTTATGTGCTATACTGCGGATGTTTGTTGAAACTTTTGTCAGGATTTTTGTGTTCTACACTGCGGATTTTTGTCCAAACTTTTGTCAGGATTCCCATGTGCTACACTTTGGATTTTTGTCCACACTTTTATCAGGATTTTTATGTGCTATACTGCGGATGTTTGTTGAAACTTTTGTCAGGATTTTTGTGTTCTACACTGCGGATTTTTGTCCAAACTTTTGTCAGGATTCCCATGTGCTACACTTTGGATTTTTGTCCACACTTTTATCAGGATTTTTATGTGCTATACTGCGGATGTTTGTTGAAACTTTTGTCAGGATTTTTGTGTTCTACACTGCGGATTTTTGTCCAAACTTTTGTCAGGATTCCCATGTGCTACACTTTGGATTTTTGTCCACACTTTTATCAGGATTTTTATGTGCTATACTGCGGATGTTTGTTGAAACTTTTGTCAGGATTTTTGTGTTCTACACTGCGGATTTTTGTCCAAACTTTTGTCAGGATTCCCATGTGCTACACTTTGGATTTTTGTCCACACTTTTATCAGGATTTTTATGTGCTATACTGCGGATGTTTGTTGAAACTTTTGTCAGGATTTTTGTGTTCTACACTGCGGATTTTTGTCCAAACTTTTGTCAGGATTCCCATGTGCTACACTTTGGATTTTTGTCCACACTTTTATCAGGATTTTTATGTGCTATACTGCGGATGTTTGTTGAAACTTTTGTCAGGATTTTTGTGTTCTACACTGCGGATTTTTGTCCAAACTTTTGTCAGGATTCCCATGTGCTACACTTTGGATTTTTGTCCACACTTTTATCAGGATTTTTATGTGCTATACTGCGGATGTTTGTTGAAACTTTTGTCAGGATTTTTGTGTTCTACACTGCGGATTTTTGTCCAAACTTTTGTCAGGATTCCCATGTGCTACACTTTGGATTTTTGTCCACACTTTTATCAGGATTTTTATGTGCTATACTGCGGATGTTTGTTGAAACTTTTGTCAGGATTTTTGTGTTCTACACTGCGGATTTTTGTCCAAACTTTTGTCAGGATTCCCATGTGCTACACTTTGGATTTTTGTCCACACTTTTATCAGGATTTTTATGTGCTATACTGCGGATGTTTGTTGAAACTTTTGTCAGGATTTTTGTGTTCTACACTGCGGATTTTTGTCCAAACTTTTGTCAGGATTCCCATGTGCTACACTTTGGATTTTTGTCCACACTTTTATCAGGATTTTTATGTGCTACACTGCGGATTTTTGTTTAAACTTTTGTCAAGGATTTTCATTCATAGGATGAAATATTTCGAATTTCACAACAAACAATACAGTAAAGTTCAAGACAATTTTACTCTTTATTTACAAATGCACGAATTTTTATTAGAAATTAATATTAGTTAATATACAAAACTAACATAATTATTTAAATTTATGCAAAGCTGCAATAAAATTTGAATTTTACAAATTTCTTGAAGTCAAAGCTGCTTGGAAGAATGTTAAGTTTTTAAATTTAACTTTTTGAAAAATTTAATTTTTAAAAGAGAATTAGAAATTTAATGTGACGAAAAATGAAGGCTTAATGGAAACTGCTTTGTGAATTTCGATTTTACCGCAACTGTAAGGATTTTACCGTATTGTAAGTGCTAATTGCGTGGAAAAGAGACGCTTAAGCAACCTTTTAAGTGAGTAACGAGGTAATATTAAAGACAAAGAACCAAATAACAAGAGGCTACTTAAAAACAAAGAGAAGAATGATCGAGGTGACATTAAAATCTCAGATTTGCCCAAAATGTCAATTTAATTCTGGAATGAAAATGGACATCCAACCAGAAGCCAGTGACGTAAAAAAGGGTATAAAAGACCGGCGGAATAGAGAGAAAGATCCGACCCCGCCCCACATGCTGAGAAGTATAGAAAAATCTTATAAAGATTTCTTGACTCATTGTGCAAACGATCTTGGCTAAAGATATCTTGTTGGTTTCATTTAGAATTACAAGTTTGTTTTGACTTAGCTGTAACAGTGAAGTTACAAATTTTTCGCCTTCAACAGATTGAGAAGTTATTTCAAACTGCAGTTGTGATACCCATCAGGTAAAGTTTTGTTCTTGAATCTAGATTCTTTAACAGTGGAAGTTTCATTGGGTCTTAAATATAGCTAGTGACTTAAGTTATTCAAATTTGTTGTTGGTACTTACTTAAACATTCTCCTTTTTGCAAAATAAATAAGTTACAGTTGCCTTGTGTTTTGATTTTAATTTACTTTTAATAGAGTAAATCTTTCAATAAAATTGAAGATAAAATTAAGACAGTTTTCGGAAAGACACTAACGTACCAAGTTTTGTGAATTAAAAACTCTCTCTTGTTTTTGGTATTAAAAGAAATCTTTGTGGGAAACTACTAAACGTGATTGCCTTAAGTAATCTGATTCTATTAAATGAACTAAAAAGTAGTTGAATAATTACAGTTAAGCATCAGCCGCTCTCTCTGTGTGCGCGTTAAGTTAAGAAACTTTTTAAACAGAGAGTGTTGAAACAAATCTATTAGGGAACGAGAAACACTTAAATAAATTGTGTTCTTTTTACAATAGCTCAAAATCGTGTTTGTAACGAAGTACCATTAGGGAAATTTAGAAAAAGAAAGACCGCAAAAATGAGCAGCTATTTCGCATAATTTTATTCAGCTTGATTCCTTTCTTTAAGGGAACACATTTTTCTTTGTAATCGAATCCCGTTGACACTTTTTTATACTAAACTTATTACAAAACAAAGACCACGGGTGTTAGAGTCATTCAGAGGTAGTTAAGCAATCCTGGATTTGGGGACAAAGTCTGATAACACGTGTTTTAAAAAAACTTACAACCGCTCATATTATTTTTATGCTTGAAAGTAAGGTACAATAGTTTAACAAGACAGGACGTTGTGTTGTTGCTAGAAAATGGATTATTAAATTAATCGATATTGTATGTAATTGACCAAGGACTTCTTGGTTGTGGATATCACATTAGTCGTGAATCTTTTCGTGTTTAATTATTTATTATGGGGCTTTTTGATATATTTTCTCAAGTTCGAGTCTGACCCTATATTTTGGTAATTCAGACATTAGTGAAATTCGGATAACATTTTAGGGGTTTAGTTTTCCTTTCTCGGTAGTACACCTCACTATAAAATCCTTATAAAAATCCGTTTTCACGACAAAGCTGTAGCTTCTTTTAAAATAACAATAATTGCACGTTGCAATAATTAGCACACTGAAAACATTAGGAAGGTTTATTGCACTCAATCTAATCAAATTACATAGAGTGCTCGCATTATTTGGCTTATTAATTGAGTAAGGGCAACTTCATCAGGCATGCATTGTGTCACAAAGATATTGTTCGTCTTATTGAAATCATGGAAAGTTACCCTTCGATTTGGGATATTTCAAGTGAATTGTATCATGATAAAGAAAAAAAGAATGATGATTTTTCTGAAATCTCAGATAAGTGTGGGAAGAATTGTAAGTAAATCATTATACACTGCAATTTCATTAAAATGTATTTAGTGCCTGAAGTAATCAAGAAAGTTACAAGTTTAATTACACATTATAAAAGAGAACTGCGAAAGGAAGCTGCTTATGTTCCAAGTGGAAGCGATGCTGGCCAAGTGTACAAATCAAAATGGACATATTTCCATCATTTGGAATATTGCAAGGAATCCTTTTATACTAGGCCTTCTGTGTCCACACTGGTATGTTAAATAGTAAACTATAAATTTTTCAAAATATATGTACATATCATGTATATCATGAAAAACTCAAATATATTTGAAAATATCATTTTACAAAAACTAAATATGATCTTGCTATACAACAGAGCCAATGTTACTAAAATAGGACTTTAGTTTATTGCGAATATGTCTTGCATCTTCATTTCTGAAATTATTTGAATTTTGTTGTCCAATACTTTGCAATACCTCAGTGACTTCAGCAGTAATATCAATGTAGCCACTTCGGCAACTGTTGAGCAAAAGATTGTGAAGGCACACGATACTTAAAATAATTGTTGTGACTTTTGCTGGATTAAGTGTTATTGTAGTAAGCAATAATCGTAACCTATTAGCTAGAATTCCAAATGCATTTTCTACAGTTCTCCTGGCTCGAGACATGTGATAGTTAAAAATGCGCCTTTCTTTGTCTAAATTTTTTCCACCAAAAGGTTTCATAAGAAATGTGCTTAAAGNCATCTTCATTTCCGAAATTTTTTGAATTTCGTTGTCCAATACTTTGCAAAACCTCAGCAGTAATATCAATGTAGCCATTTCGGCAACTGTTGAGCAAAAGATTGTGAAGGCACACGATACTTAAAATAATTGTGTGACTTTTTCTGGATTAAGTGTTATTGTAGTAAGCAATAATCATAACCTATTAGCTAGAATTCCAAATGTATTTTCTACAGTTCTTCTGGCTCGAGAAAGGCGATAGTTAAAAATGCGCCTTACTTTGTATAAATTTTTTCCACCAAAAGGTTTCATAAGAAATGTGCTTAAAGGAAATGCTGCATCACCAAGAATAAAATGATTAATAGGGGTTTCATCTAAGCCAACTATTACACTCTTGGGAATGCTTAGCTTGTCATCAATGATTTCTTTATACAATTTTGATTGACGGAAAACTGTGCCATCATGCCCTCGGCCATTTACTCCTACATCAACATATAAAAACCTATAGTTTGCATCCACTAATGCCATTAGAATAACACTGTGAAAACCTTTGTAGTTGAAAAACTGAGATCCTGATCGATTAGGAGGTTGAATTCGAATTTGGTTTCCATCCAAACTTCCCATGACATTTGGAAAATCCCAATTAGTTTCAAACTGATTTGCAACAAACACCCATTCATCTGATGTTCTTGGTAACTAAAAAACTGAATAAATTCGATTTAACTAATTTAGGTATATTTAGGTACTAGAAGAACCATCACCTTCGAAAAAAAAGGATAGAAAGGATATTTTGATTAGACTGATCAAAACGGTTCTATCTAATCTAGAAAATCAGGAAATAGAAGATATCGAACATTCCTGCAATTCGTTAATTCGCCCTCCCCGCCGACTTACGCCAATGAAGGCATGCCAAAAATAAAAAACTCAACAAAAGATTGAATACCCTGTGCCTCAGAATAACCATCCTTATAATTCAATTAAATTTGTTTAATTTATTTTTTTATTTTTTATTTTGTTTAATTTTATATACAATAATATTATGAAATAATATAAAAAGAATTTGATAATTTATACCTTCACTAAATGATGATATGCTTTTATTACAGCAGATCCCACTTTGAAGACAGAATTGACAATACTTTGTCTTGAAACACCAAAACTGTATGAAAGACTAATAAATGTTTCACCTGTCGCTGCATACCGCAGATAAATCGGTAACTCGACTTCAGGTTTTAATGCCTGTCTAAAGTTTGTATCTTTTTTGCTCACATACTGCACATTGTCATTAACGATACTGTCAAACAGTCGTGGAGAAACTCTTAAAAAACTTCGAAAAGAGTAAGGATCACTTAATCTAAACTCATTCAAGAGATTGATTGTTGAACGTCTCCTCTGTAATAACCATTTACTCTTGTTACTCTTTTTCATTTTTTTTGTACTTTCTGTACCAAAATTGTAATAGGGAAAGTAAATGAGTGCCAATGGCTGCAGCTTATTAATTTTTGATGCAAGCAACAACAGCAAAAGGTCTTTATCTGTCTGAGACATAGTTAGTAATAAATAAGATTTTGAAATGGTAATTATTTGTTTGTTTAACACATGGATTTCAAATATATATTATTACAATAATTGACTATTTCTATTGAATTAAACCCCAATGTTATTTATTTTGCTAGCATAAAGGCTTAGTTCAAAATCGCTACCAGTTCATGGGTTATTTCTATTGAACTAATAACATTATGTGATTGACGTCTACTAAATCTCAAGTAGTTTGGAAAAATCCGAGAACAAACCGCTGACAAAATTATTTCGAAAATGTGTTTGAAGTGGTATGCTACATTGCAGATTTTTGTCCAAACTTTTGTCAGGATTTTTATGTGCTACGCCGCGGATTTTTGTTTAAACGAAAATCTGGACAAAAAATCGTCAATGTAGCACCCTCTTTAGAATCTTTCAATGAGGCTCATTTTAGCTAGATAATTTTTTTTAAATATTTTTACATAGCTGTTCCTATTTCTTAATAAATATTTTAAAATAAGACTGAGTGAGGTATATTGAATAAAATAATATCTGCATAAACAGATTAACAAGCAGAACTATAAATTTGCTTGGCTGAAAAAGGCTCGTTGTATATCTAATGCGGTGCTCAAGCCCGCATACATGCCCAGTTCTAGAAACACGTCGACCAGTGGGTCAGGTTCGTCAACTAGCTAGCAATTAAACTTCTCGGTCGTTAGGGCAGGATGTACATCAATTGAATATATATACATATATACATACATACATTCATTATATATATATATATATATATATATATATATATATATATATATGAATTTACTTTCCTTTGGTTGCCTAATTATTAAAAAGAACAATTTCCTTTCTCAATTATTATCGCCTTTTTGCGAATGAAAATAAATAAATATTAAATATTCTTCTTTTATCAAACAAAGTATTGAGCCTAACCCCGTGCCTAAAACGTCTAAGATTTACACGTATGATAACTATTGTGGTATTATGTGTGTATCTGTTTCCCCAATAAAATAAGGTCATCTTAACATCCAAAATCTCATTAAGAAACTATCTTCATATAGTGAACTTGTATACCAAATAGGAAAAACTCAATATTGGGGACAACTGAGATCCGGTTAACTGCCAGATTTGGACATTGGAGACCTGATGGCCATCTAAACAAGTTGGAGTGTTTTTTTTAAATCCAAAACATTTCAAGCCCAGAAATTGACCTGATATAAATTAATGAGAAATTTTGAGAACCTATGTATCGAAATATGCACTTCGTTTATCAGTTTATTAAAATCTACTCCTGTCCCAGCAAAAGTTACTTTACCGAATTCGTTAAAGAAATTGAATTAAAATATTTTCTAATAAACAAGTCATTTTATAGTGATCAACGACACGGTTTTACAGAAAAAAATTGTAAACAAAAAGTTTTTTAAACAATAGTAGATTTACACAAAATGTAATCGTGTTTTTAGCAGCTAATCCATTGATGACATCTTGAATTAAAGTGAAATATATTCAATTTTGAGGAAAAGAACATTTCAATTAAGTGTCCGCAGCTAGCTCGAAAAGGGAGGGTGGTCGCCCACCCCCTAGACACGACACTAATAGTGATGAGCGATTGGAATATCAACTGAATTTTTTACTGGACACTTGATATTACACAATAAATTCCAGTATACCAATTAGAATAAATACCTCTTCTACATTAATTGATTACTTTCTCGTTGAAAATATTAACGATTTTAAATATGCTTGCAACGAATGTCCTATTCAGATCATTGTATTATGACTTGCATTTCATCTAATAACAAAGCTTACAAACAAAAAAATATGGCTAAAGATTCGAGAAAGGGATCCAGCGCTAACAGAAATTCTAAAAACTCAGGTAGAGAATGAACCTTGACAAAGCGTATTCCTATTTGAGGATGTAACTGCATCCGCAATTCATTTCCTCATTTATGTATGACCCATATACATTCATATTGTCCAACTGAAAAAAATTGTCTAAACACGAAAATTGTATTTATCAAAGGACACACTCTTCCTGGTTAACTTCCAACCTAAGAAACTCGTCAAATGTAAAAATCGGGTTTACAAAACTTACGAAATAAAACTGTTGAAACTACCAATTACATATAACTGCAAAGAAAAAATTTAATATTGAACTAAGAGCAGCACAAAATCAATAAATTTAGAATAAATGACCTTAAACATAAGTGGGACTGCAACAATGCATTGAACAGAACCAAGAGTCACATGCAACACCTGCATTTTATTAAAAATACCAAGGGGGAATATTGCCTAAGGTCAAGGATATTACTAACGCATTGAATGATCAATTCATTAACATAGGCAAATATCTCGCATATTCAGTGCGCGCCACACTTGGAAAAACTGCCTACGCACTCCCCTAAAATTATTTTTCATTTTGATTTGTGACTCGATATATAGCCCTTCAAGCAATCAATAAGCAATTATCGACATGGTGCATTACATATTGTGCAAAATTCATTAGTCGTCCTTTATGCCAACTGCTAAAATAGTTAAATATGCAGCATTTAACTGTAAATTCCTCTAAAACACAATTCTGTGTCATTACCCTTTTTTAAAGATAATCACAAATTTTAAATTTTTCTGGGTTAAAATTTACTCAATCTAAATCCTTCAAATATTTTGGAATAACAATAATAAATTGAACTATTCAAATAACATAGGTATAGTATTCCGCAAAATGGAAATAGGAATTAAAACTTTCAGATGTAGGAAATTTCAAAATGAAATCAATGTTGGATAATTGAATAGTATTAAGTTATTATAGATTCTGTAATCTTTTAATAACACACGACTCCTTAATAAATAAAATAGGCACACACATTTAATGGGAAGCAAACAAAATGATTATTCAAAATAGAAGAAGAAGAAGAAGAAGAAGCTATATTCAGAAATTGTTTTAACAATAAATAAAAATACTGATAACAAATTCTGAAAGAAAGTAATACAAAACTAAAAAAGAAAACAACGAATATTTACAAATAAAATGTGGTTAACTTGGGCTATGGCGATTGCTAGTTTCTATTAATAGAGTAATCAGGATTATAAAATTTATAACCTCGCCATTTCAGTTTTTTTATATTATAAGTGCAAAAATATTTTTTAATATTCATTTTAAAGTTTTTTAATTTACTTATTTGGTTAATATATTTTGGTAATTCATTCCACATATTTATAGCAGTGTTTAGAAATGAATTTTTCATTATTCGTTTTTTATACCTAATAGGTTGAATTATGTGTGTTCTTTTATTTTGTTTGACTAATTTTGCAGCAAGAAAGTCATTTTTGTAGTATGGGAAAGTATTGTTATTAACTATTTTGAAGGTCGTTAAGACATTTATA
>CABFPE010000150.1:1292927-1304634 GCA_900660155.1 Hofstenia miamia | reverse complement strand
TAAGCAAACCAAATAAAATCTAAAGATAAGATTTTCAAAGAATTTACTTCAACAGTTTCCAAATTAATTCTCACTCTATTAATAGTTGAATTCAAAAAGTACCTGTCATTTGAATTTGAATTTATTCATCTGCCAAAATGGGTAAAAATAATGGAAGTGTTTTCACCCCCTTTTTTTAGTCAAATTATTTGTCAACAAGTACTAATTTGCTATCTTGTTTCTTAGTTGCATATTACAAATATAATGATTATAATTAACTTTAATTTGTTTACAATCAATAAATCATAATTTGATCTTCATTCTGACTAATCCTTTGATCTTCTCTTCTTAGCAGCATTATGCCTTGGATTATGCTACATGCCCTCCACAGCTTGCATTATTTTTTGTACTGCTTGTTCCCCATGGACTAGTTCATCAGCTTTTTTAATTATTGTTTCCACACAAGGGTCACTCCAGCTTGTAGTCACAAATTCAGGTTGTTTTGTCATCTTGAGTACCACCTCTCTTCCTGTTGTTACAGTGCTATGATAACATGAAAACTTTGCCTCTTTGATGTTTTCTGAGATTCGTGTTATCTCTCTGAGTTCATTCATTTTAGCTGAGAAAATATTGTAAAATTTCCTGTATAGTGTAGTATCCACTACTAAGCATCAATGTATATTAAATTATTCTTTTAAATTATTGTTCTTTGTTATAAGCAGGTAGGGATGTACATATGTTAACTCTTTACTCTGATACAATATATGTTTAGTTAATCTTCACTTAACTACAGTAACTGGATACTATTTAGGTACACTGCCATTGCAGGTCTGCTCCGTGATCTGGCTATGGCCTCTGGCCAACTCTGATCTCTGAATCAATCCACCTGTGTCTCTATCACTGATTGAGTGGTTCCATGCCTCAGCTCAACGATTTTCTTATGTGTTCCCTATCCTAACTCAGTGCAGCTCTCAATGCTGTTTGTAACTGACTTAAACTCAATTTGTAATGTGTAGTGATCATACTTCACAACCTTGCAATGTCACTAGCTGCATAATAATTAGTACTTTAGCCATTACTGAAAACTATTGGCTTTAGTTAATTTAAATAACAATGCATGCTCGGTCTATTTATCAGTCTATTATAGGTCACCTAATTCTATAAGATAAAATATGCATAACCTATGGTAGGCTATCCAGCCCTTTTACCAATATTAATTATTAGATACATATAAACAAAAGAATTGTTTGTCAGCTAAATGGAGAATAACTCCTAATCATATCCAGGTTCATGGTTTGGATCAAGGACCCTCGAGTCGCTCCTGATATGTGCCCAAACCACTACTCTTGCATTTACCATTTAGCTTGACATAATTTATGGATAAGCAAACTGAAATAAAATCTAAAGATAAGATTTCCGAAGAATTTACTTCAACAATTTCCAAATTGATTTCTAGTGTATTTATAGTTAACTTCAAAAATTACCTGTTGTTCGAAATTCAAATTTAGTTGTCTGCCAAAAATGGCTAAACATAATAGAAGTGAATTCACCCTCTTCATTTGGTCAAATTGTTTGACGACAAGTACTAATTAGCTATTTTAATACTTGGTTGCATTTACAAAGATAATGTGATAATTAAACTTAAATTGTTTTTTAATCAATAATCATAATTCGATCTTAATATCAACTAATCATCCAATCTTCTCTTCTTAGCATCATTATGTTTTGGATTATGCTACACACCTTCCTCAGCTTGCGTTATTTTTAGTATGGCTCATTCTCTGTTGACCAATTCATCAGCTTTTTTGATTATCATTTCCACTTGGGGATTGCTCCAGCTCATAGTTGTAAATTCAGGTTGTTTAGTTACTTTCAGTACTTCCACTCTTTCTGTTGTTACCATACTGCGGTATCATAGGAATTTTGCCTCTTTGATATTTTCTGATATCAGTGTGATCTCTCTAAGTTCATTCATTTTTGCAGAGAAAATCACATAGAACTTTTTATATAGATGGATGCCTTTTATTGCTATCATTAATGTCTTTTGTGCATCTGCTCTACTCATGTTCACCATTTTTTCGGTACTGTTGTGTTTGGATAGAAAAATGCAAAGACTCTCCTGAGGCTCCTTGTACTTGCCACATCCTTATAGAAGAAGCTTATGTTCTCCTTACCTCTTCTTCCATTATTGTTGTTGGATCATTCTTGTTTAACCTCATTATTTACACTATCTCTACTCATTTTGTGACATCATAGAACCAGTATTTTTTATCCCATAATTCCAGCCAGACTATGTTGTTCAGTCCCGAAAACAGCATAATCGCCTTTGTTGTTCATTTTTTCTATTTCATCTCGCAGTTATTTTAATTTCTCATGTATCAGTTTTCCTTGTGTGTATAGTTTTATAATCATCTCTCTTGACTATTGCTTTTACTTCTTCTTTCATATTCACATAAGTTTTATATTCATGCAAAAAGGTTTTTGCGATTTTTATGTTCTTAGGTATCCTCCACCTTGGGAGTACCATTGGAATTGAAACTGTCTGTGGTGGAGTACAGATGAGGATTTTCGTTTTTATTTGTCACTCTATTTCTTTGTAATCTTCTGACATTGTCGGCACTGTTGGCAGTCCAATTGTGGCTGGGTAGTTCATCTTACTTTCTTTCAATGTTTCCCAGAAGATTTGTGTTAGACCTCTTCTGCTCATTCTCATCTGAATTTTCTCATTCACTTCCAACTTTGATGTAATGGACTCTATGTCCACCACCAACTGATTGCATGGTTTTAGCATCTCCTCTAGTTTGGTTTTCCTGAATGCCTCTGTGAACATCAATTTCATAGACACAACTGTTTGTTCTTCCTTTACATACTGATAGTTTCTGGAGCAAATTTCCTCCTTCTCCTTAGTTATTTTTATTTTGACCAAGAATCTTTTGTTGTCTGTGTTAATCCATTCCATTGTATGTTCTGGTGAGGAGGCTCCCCATTTCTCTATATTTATTCTGTTGATTTACTGTGTTTTTGGGGATAATATTAATTGCATTGATGTTAACAGCTCTTCCTCCTCCAAATCTCTTTTTCTGTCTTGGTTGTCATTTCACAGACTTAGACAGGTTCTGTTATTAGTCCCCTTTGCATCATCTCTGCACTCTTTATTATTTTCACAAATGTACACTGAGGGCTCTCTTTTTCACACCTTGTCATATCTTGTTCTAATGTTTGTTGTATATTTTTGCTTTTCATCATGTTTGCGATCTCTTTGGTGTCTGCTATTTTCCTTTTTATAATTTTATTTGTTGTTAACCACAGTTCCATCTCGACCTGTCCTAGTCGCGTTTCAGAAGTGGCACCCCACATATACTTTCTCATGGGTTTGTCAAATACTGTTATCTCTTCTGGCGCAATTCCCATTATGTTTGCTATGTCCACTGTTGACATTCTTCCCATTGGGCTTTTATTGACAATTAGTCTGCTGATAAATTTCTCAATTTCCTGCATTAGCTTTTTGATTTTATCAGGAGATGTCAACTTCTCCACATGTTCTTTCAACAGCCAGTTTTTCATTTGAATGTTCACCAGAGAGAGTGCTATCTCATACTTCTTTGACTTTATTGGTTTTTGTCGACCTGATCTCGAGATTGGTAGCCTTAGTTCCTGCTGCTGCATAATGAATATTGCTAACAGCCATGCTGATGTTCTGAATCTAATTTCTGGGGCGTTTTTCTCTTCGAATATCATTTTTTTGAAATCCTTTGTTGAGTTTAACTCATATGCTCTGTTGATCTCTGTCAGTGCTACCTCAACTGTCTTGTGCTATTTTTTTGACGGGGTCTCAATATGTATTTCTGGCCATTATTCCTTTGTCTTCTTTTGTAACTTCATTTTGTTCCATATCTCCTGTATCCTCTTCATATGTTCTTGCCTTTGTGTGAGGATACACTTGATGAATAGTGTACTTGCTTTCTCTACGCCCTCTGCATCTGTTGTCATCTCTATAGTTTTATTTGTTTGTATAAGTCTATGGCTATACACGGATCTACCATTAATCTGTAATTGGCTACCAAGTAATCAATTTGCAAGTCTAGGCAAATCAATTCCACAACCTTTGTCTCCATTGTTATTTTCTCCATAGGAACACGTTTTCTACTTGTATTTGTAACTCACCCAGGAATGGTGGTAGTTCTTCTAACATGGTTCTCCCAGTGATCACTATTCTTATGCCCTGCACTCCTGCCATCCTCAACGTTTGGTCTAACAGTTTTTCCAAATTTTTGTTGTATTCTTTCTCTTTCAAAATGTGTATAATTGTTAAGTTGTCTTTGTTGATATTGATCTCCAGTATTCATGCGATTTGTTCAATGTATGCCATAATTCCTTGGGCTGTTTCCAATGAGAAGTTTTCGTCAAAAGTGACATGAACCGTGCTGTGCATGTATGGTCTTTCTACCATCTCATCCAGTTCTCTTTGATAGCTTATTATTGTATTGACCATCAGTCTTTTCTGCGTGTCTAGTACTATGGGTAAAGTGCTGCCCTCTGTTTTTGCTATCCTTTGTATATGACTTTTTGTTTCTGGTGACAGCTTTTGATATACATTATTTCTCATTTTTAATGTTCCCATGAAGTAGGGGTGCAGGGTTTTCCCATCTATTTTTGACATCCTTTTTTCTCTTTCTCTTGAGTGCACTGTTCTTTCTGATGTGCTTTTGGAGGGGCATGTAGCTGTGTAATCCGTAGTGGTTTACTGGTGTTTGGCTCACCATCCAGTGAGTCCATGCTGATGGTTTCCACTGATTCGCCCTTGAATTGGCACTTTCAGCAATTGACCAGCTGTGGGTTCCATTGATATGTCAGCCTCAAATTGCTTTCATATATGCATGGTTCTTCACCCACTTTCACCATCCCCTGGAACTCCAATAGTTGCACTGCCCTCAAATCAGCAAGGTGGACTGGAGGGAAAGTTGAGCTGCTTTTCACCAGTTCTCTGTGTGCCCTCGAATCAGCAGTGCAGATCTCCAGTGGGTGAGGCATTATGTCTTTTTGTCTCCCTGCCCTCAAATCAGAATTGGGGACTACTCAGACGCCTTCTCACTCTGCGCCTCTGATTAGTTGTCAGTTGGTTCTCATCCCTTCTGACTTCTGTTGGACGTCCAGTTCAAGATTTCCTTCGTATTCTCCTCTGTGGGTTTGAAGTTGTCATCTCCTCAGGCCTCTGATTTCAGCACACTTTCTTCCTCAATGGCTGTTGCATCTAGTTTGATTTTCCTAAATTCAGAAAGTAAATTTATATCCCATATTTCTGGGTCATATAAATATCTATCTCTTGCTGCGCACCTTGGCAGCACTCTTCTTTGTACATTTTAGTTGCAGATATTTGCTTTGAATTCTTCATCAAAGCCTTATTCTGGCAAACTATCTAATTCACTCATGTCATATACAATCTCATTACCATTAATGTGACTTATTTTAAACTCAGCATTTTCATCTAGTATCAATTCTTCAATATCTGCTGTTGCTTTTTTTAGATTCTGGAAATGCAATAATCTATCATTATTTAACATGTACTCATTATGTGATAATACTTGCATTATTTTATATAGACCTGACGAAATCGTTTTTAAATTTTGGACCTGGTTTGTGTCTGTTAATTTCATCAGTGTAAATTCCTTTCTTATGTGTGTGACCATAGATTTTTTTGTTGTAATTTTGCTGTTGTCTCACAGCAGATTTCTTTGTATTATGACACATCATCTTATATATTGTTGTTATCTAATTTCTCAGTTGATCCACATATTGGCTGTCCATCTTTCCACTGTGGGCGAAATATTGCATTGATAGTGGCATTGCCGCTTCTCTTCTGAACATGGCCTTGAATGGTGTTACCCCAGTTGTCAAATGCACAGACGTATTATAAAAGTACTCAATCATTTCAATCACTTCTCTCCATTTGCGACCCCCTATCCTTGAAGTTGTGACTCTTATCAGCTTTATCAATGTCCTGTTCAATCCTGTTCTTTCACTCATTACTTCCAGTAAGCATGTCATCTCTTGAAATAGATTGCTTATCATTGATTATTGTCTCCATTGGCCTGAACTTTAGGATCCATTCTTTCATCACTATATCAGTGGTTGTTTCAGCTGTTGTGTTTTTCATCAGGATTAGCTTCACGTACTTGGTGAAATTTTCCACCATTACTAATAGGTACTGATATCCTTCCTCATCTTTTGACAACATTTCGAGATCTATATGTACAATCTCATTAGGTTGTGTTGCTATGATCTTTTCTAGCGGTGCTCTCTGCATTGGAAAATGTTGTTTGTTATGAAGGAGACATTTTGTGCATTTATTGATTATCTCTTCTGTCACTTTCCTTATTGCTGTTGTGATGAACCTTGCGTTAAACATACTCTCCATCTGCATGATGCCTAGATGGCCCTTTTAATGAATTTTCCTTACTAATTCCCATTTATAGTATTCTGGTATTGCAATTCTGTTGTTTTGTCCTTCCACATATGGGAGTCTGTTCTTGTTCTTCTTCCATCTGTACCTTTCATAATAACTCACAGTTAACTTTGATAGTTTCAAACTTGGTTCCTGTAACTTCTTTCTAATTTTGCTTAGCATCAAATTGTCTCTCTGTTTTTCTATGATCTCTGACTCTGATATCTCTTCCTTTATTGCAAATGGTAGCACTGCTTGTCAGTTTTTGTCTACATTCATCTCCAGCAGCTCCTTGTACTCCATGTGTGGCAAGAATTGAAATTGCTTTTTCTCTCCATCTTCTTTGGTTTGCATCTCTCTGGTATTTGGGAAACATGGTCCAGAAGTCTGCGTTAGTATGCAAGTCCACTGTTTTCTGTACGGACTCTGAACTGCCGACCTATTAGGAAGTGCCTAAATTTCTTGATGCTCTTGATCAGCGCAAGCATTTCTAACTTTGTTGATCCGTAATTCTCTTTGCTTGGTTTCAGTTTATGGCTAAAGAACTGTATGGGTACCTCCCTACCATTCTTCAATAGTCCCAGTGTTGCTCTGATCACTACCTTGCTGGCATCACAGTCTAGTATAAATGTTTCATTGTAATTAAACGTGTTCAATCATGGCAACTTTGCTAGTTCTTCTTTTATCTTGTCTAACTCCTCCTGCTCCTGCCATGTCCATATAGAAGGTACTGACTTCCTCATCAGCTGCATCATCTTGGCATTCTTCCCTGCAATGTTGGGTATAAAAGTGCTGTATTTGTTGAAGAACCCCATTATTCTCTGGATGTCTTTCTTGTTGTTTGGCTTTTCTATTCTTCTGATCATATCTCTTGTGTTGTCCTTCATGCATATCCACCCCTTCTCAATTACTCGTCCTAAAAATTTGATCTTTTCCTTCAGTATGTTGCATTTGTTACGATTAATTCTCAGGCCCACTTTTTGCAGGATTGATAGTGTTAGTTCCAGTTTTTCCAGATGTTCCTTGATCATGTCACTGGTCATGATGATATCATCAATATCTGCATTTACTACATCCTCCATCTTGTGTTTCTTATTTTTCAGCACCTTTGTTATGTATCTTTGAAACATTGCCAGTGCATTACATAGGCCAAACGCAATGTATATCCATTCATACAGTCTGTATGGGATTATAAATGCCGTCTTTTCTATGTCTTCCTCTTCCATTCTTACCTGCCAATACGCCTTACATAGATCTATTGATGTGAAGTACCTATGTTTACTTGCCTCATATAGCATGTCCTCTATCCTGGGAAGTGGGTATGAGTCCTTTTTCATAACTTTGTTCAGCTTCTGGAAGTCTATACATAATCTGTGTTTGTCTCCTTGCTTCATGAATACTGTTGGTGCAGCCTATGGACTTTCACTGGGTTGTATTATTTTATTGTCAATTAATTCATTGAGTATCCTATTATATTTGTCCTTCATTTACTCTGGTACTCGCCTTGCTGGCAGCTTTATCAGCTTGTTTGTTGTTGTAATGATCATGTGTGTTTCACCTATTGCTTGTCTCACACTTATTTCTCCATAATTGAATATCTTTTTGTGTCTCTCCAACACCTCTCTAAGTTGTTGTAATTGTGTTTTGCTCAAATGTTGGTATTCATCCTCTAACAGCTCGGGTATTTTGTACTGATCTTCTTCACCTGCTTTCATCCTTCTGCCCTTAAGTTGGGTGTGGGGAGTACCTCCTGTTTTTGTTTATAAGTCCTCAAGTTGATCATACAAACTACTCTGCTCATCAATGTCTTCCATTGCTCTCCAGATAGCTTTGATGCTAGATTTGACATATTGTCTGAATATTCATACATTCATTTTCTTCACATTAATATTGTGATTTGTTGCATTTAGTATTGGTATCTTTCCTCTGCCATTCTTTATTGCGTACATGCTTGATGACATTGATACTCTTTTTGAATTGATTCCTTTGTTGTCATAGATCATTATATCTGCTCTTATCATCTCTTCTGTTTTAACTCTGTGCATTCTTCATTGATATGGCTGCAGCTTTATATCTTCCTCCAGTTCAAATACTATTGTTGATAGCTTTCCTTCTTGCTCTTCAATTTCAATTTCCTCTTCTCTCACTTTGATTGTTCTGTCAGCATAATTTATTACACATCCATTCTTTGTCAGGAAATCATCCCCCAGTATCACCTCATAAGGCAGTAAGTTGTTATGGTTGTCTATTACTACTAGTGTTTGCTCGAAGGTTGTGTTTGATATTCTGTTTGTACTGCCTTGATCTTGCCTTTTGTGTCTATGTACTCTCAGGATTCATTGATTAATCTTTTGCTCGAACATTCTAAGTCTTCTTGTTTGAATCCCAGTTTTGTCGCACACTCATCTGTTATTATCAATGTTGCTGCTCCCGTATCAATGTTGCCTTTGTTAATATTCTGTTTATCATTATAGTTATCATATTGATATTGTCCAGGTTCATAATAATCATTATGGGTGCTCAGTTTTTTAGAGTCGGCACTCTGACTAGTTTTCCAATTCTTCCTCTGTTTGGGGATCCTCTACCAATTCTGATTCAATTATGTCTTCATTGTTATAATATGCTTCCTACTCCCCAATCATGTTAATTTGTTTTCTACATTCCTCCTTTCTATGCCTCTCTTGTCCACAACCATAGCACTTTATATCTCTTTCTCTCACTTTCTTCGACTTTCTGTCCTTGTTTTTTATATTAATGTATTTGTCTGCCTTCTTTTCCTTGTACACTTTGGTGTTCTCTGTTTGTGGTTTGTAGCTATTTCGCCATTTTGCTGGCTTCTCCTTGTTCCATACTGCTTTCTTGTAGATGCTTGCATTATTCTCTATTGTTGCCTGTATGTCTACGGCTTTCCTGATCATCTTCTCCAGCTTGTTATCTACATCACACTTGATTACAAATTGCGTTCAGATGTTCTCCTTTACAAATGTGGAAGAAAAGATCGTACTTTGAATATGTATTTCCCCTTGAGCTAAGTGCCACTAGTCATTCTACTTGTTGGAAGTAGTTTTAGATGTCATCCATCTTTTGCATCTTTGTTGAATGTAATATGATTTGATATTGATTTTTGAAACTCTCATTTTCATAGTAATCTACGAAATCTCTGATTAGTAGTTTATAATGTCGTTTTGTATCTATATCCTAAAGCAAATAGTGTTGGGATGCCGCCCCTTTCAGATATAGTGGAAACCTTGCAGCTGCTGCCCTTTGGTTTACTTTCCTCTCAGCCATTGTGATTTCAAACATTTGTAGCCATTCTAGAAATGTAGGATTATAACTGTTCACTCTTCCATTGAAAGTTGACAGAGTTGCCTTACATGGTATTGTATCATTGTGGCTGTGTTCTGGCAGCATCGAATTTTCATAAATGGGTTTCCTTTGTCTATTCATTTGTTCACTAGTTGTGAATTGGTTTGTCACTGCTCTCGTATTTCATTGATGATTTTTCTTTTCTCTTCTTCCTCCATTTCTCTAAGGTGTTTTTTAAAGTTCATGGGTGACGCTTGTAAGCTCCTTTCTTCCCTTTGTTGGATTATCATTTCATGCATTGTTGTTGCCTTCAGGTCTTTCTCTTCATTTTGTTATAAAGTTTTTAATTTCTGTCTCAGATCATCTATTTCTCATTTCTGGATTTCGTGATTTTCATCTCTGTCCAGTTCTGTTGATCTGAGTTTATCTTTAAGTTGTTCTATCTCATGGGCTTGTATGTCGTTATCTAGGATTAATTACCTATTTGCGTCCTCCAATTGTTGACATATTTTTTCAAATTTCTGTTTCTGTTCCTGGAAAGCTTTGTTTGACTGTGCTAACTAGTTTGTTAGCGCCTTAATGTCTTTTTGGAAATTTTCCCTTTGGTTATCCAGGTGATTGTCCATCTCAATTTTCAGTTTGCTTAGTGTGTTCTTGTTTTCTTGTTCCAGTTTTGACATTCTTTCTACAAGTAATTATATCTTGGATCTCATTATTGTTTCTGTTTTGCTTGTCAGTCTTAGAATATTCAAGACTTTGCTTGATCCTGTTTCTGGGGACATTTGTAGGGTTTCCAATTGTGTAGGGGATGCATCTGTCTCTGAGCACGCTCTTCTTGGGGTAGGGGTTGTTTTATTTGTGCCTTTCTTGGCGCTTTCTTTTTTATTTCGTGTATTTTTCATTTTGATTTACAAATAGTAGTGGCTGGCAATTCAGTATGACTCTCCTTCCTTGCACCTGCCTTAAGTTAGATATTGTGACATAATCCATCAACTATCATGTGTGGTCAAGATGAGAGGAAAGATGAACGCAACAAAGACTAAAAATATTTATAAGTATTATAATGATTAAAGTGTAAACACATGATAGGATTGATTATTCCATTTTGTAAAACGTTTTCAGCAATTAGATTTAAAATTATACTTGACAGTATTTGACAAAATGATAGATGGTCAAACAGCGTAGTCAAATTAATGCTGACGTTGTGTAATTGTAGCAGAAATATTAAACGAGGGAAAACTGTAAACAAGAAGCAATTAACAGGTACTAGTCGAGTATTTAGTTGTTTATTACCAAGTGCTATAAATATGCTTGAAATGATATAATTATTGATGAACGAATTTACATTGGATTTACTTTTCTTTTGTCAGGTTATTTTATATTCTAATGGAAAGCTAAACATTTAAGCACTGGGGTAATTGTATGGTGGTTCCCACATCCAGTTAAAGGTATGCTGGAGCAGCCTCCTAATAGCCATTCCACAGCAGGGAGGGCGACAGCTGTAGTTGCCTTTAGTGCTTTTAGGTTTTGGATAGGTTTAGGAGTTTTTTACCATTATAGCTTTCCTCACTATCATTGTTATTATGATTGTGATTACTATATTCTACATGTTGACTTCCCTATTGATGAACTTCAGTCAGTTATTATGTTATCCTATGATTGGTGATTTAATACATTTATTATTACTCCTATTTAGATTGTTATTTAAGTCGCATTTTTACATTACATTAAATCTAGATGATTATTTAATAGTCACAACAAGTTGCTCATTGTTCCTTATGGTAGACCTTTGGCCGACTCATATGTATATTTTTCTGCAGGCAGCATTGATTGTTTACATGTATCAAGGGCTATTATGTATTTCTATATATGTAGGGGTATTACATGTAAGGCTCAATAATAAGCTACTCAAGCATCCTGGTTGCATTAATCCGTTTCTTACACAACGTCATAATAACAAAAACAATCAATGCACTAAAT
>CABFPE010000150.1:1271127-1282334 GCA_900660155.1 Hofstenia miamia | reverse complement strand
ATATATATATATATATATATATTAAAGAATAGTTCCCCTCCTCAGAAAAAAAGCTGGGTGCGCCACTGTCAACATGTTTAATGCTATCTAACAGTTTTATACCGTGCATAATCAAAGCAGTGCAGGTTAGAAAATCAACTGCATTAAGAACACCCTACAATGCAGATATTATTTTTGCACATGCAAAATTATATCCAATGTCTACTTGTCCTTCATCAATATATTGAAAATATTCTAGAAACCATTACTATTTACTATAAATGTTATTCTAAAATTTTTAGTTTTGGACAGAACGAAGTTTTCTTCTACTAATCTACAAAAAAACTTGTAAAGAATTTGTTCATTTCAAAAACTAATTGTAAATAAAACATTTTCAAAGAAATGTTTGATTAAATTTTGATATAATCTATGTAGGGCTTTTTATAATTTGTTTAACTAATTGTTTCTTTAATACATTAGGTTCTACATTTGACATTTGTAAAACTGTTTTATATATTATTTGAATTTATGGATATTTCTAATTGTGTCATAGGACTGAACCCACAATTTGATGTAACTATATCGAATCCACCTGCTTAGTGTCTTGTACGAATTATTTCTAGTGAATATATTGCAACACAACAATCACTACAAATATTTAAAATATCCTTATATGAAGTGATTTGTTAAACACATCAACAAATTTTAGTAGCTATTACTGAAAACTATAATGCTTTCATAAGCTCTATGTTTTATTCAATGTATATAGGGCGATTTAATAGTGTCTGTCAGATTCTGTAAACAAACAAATAAAATTTAAATGCGATTTTGCATAAATAATTGCTAGGATGCTGAAATGGGAATTTGGGAAGAAATTTACAATCTTATGTAGAACGTATAAGAATTGGCACTCATTCCAGAATTTGTAAATATATAATATATTGCAGCATAATCCCGGATATAGAACCACTTTGTATTATTAGTGGTCAAAATAAGAGATTCGGTGTTATTTTATATTGTTCTAAGCCGTGTGCCTTATGCTTATTTCTTATTGGTCACTGGCTGACGAGTCATCATTGCATTGCTTTATTTAATTTGAATTGTTCGATAGATGACTGATCGTCTGCTCAGCACTTTTTGTTAAATGTTAATGTTTACTTTTGTTTAATGTGTGATTTCTGATATTGTCAGATGATTTAATTTAAGTTTTGATTTCCCAACGTTCAGTTGTATTATTTTTATTTACATATTTCCCGAACCGCTATTCGATTAACCTTTTAGATATTATAAATTTTACTAAATTGGCATTTACTTTTCCGGATATATTTTATTGTTTTTTCCTTATTTTATATTAATGTTTAATATGTTAACTAAATATAGGGCATTGCTTTGGGTACAGCAATGCTACTGGTGACCGAAACTGAATACCAGTAACCCCTTCTGTACCCTAAAGGATAACGTAGGTTTAGGGGAGTAAGGTTTTTGTTTACATGTACGATAACAAGCCAGTGTGGCCTTTCAACTTTTGATGAGCTGAGCGTAGAGATTAGGTTTTTCTTAGTTCTGCGCTGGCCAGAGGCCATCTCAACTATCAGAAGATTTACCAAGATATTTCTTCTCTGGGTTGTTATTGGAGTACACAATTGGTTACAAGTTACTTCGCTAAACTGCAAGTAAAAAGCAAACTGCAATTTATTACTCATTCTTTGTTTGTTTGGTTAGAATGTTCCACTGTGGAATGAAGTCCCAAGGAGTGAATATTCTACAATATAGTGTATTTACAATGGATTACAAACTCAAGAGGGAAGTTCACATCTAAACTATACATGAAGCCCAAAAATACTGTTCCATATACTGGTCCTCTGAATTAATTATTATACTCAACATTTATGGAAAATTGATATCCCCAAAATTGCAGCAAAAATATCATTAATGACGAATTCAAGAATATTAATTCAAAGATGACACTGAATAAGTCATGTTTAAAAACAATATATTGCCAATTACCTTTTATTTATTAATATGAAAAGCAATCTATGCAAGAACATCACAAGAGTTAATTAATTTACAAAAGAAATCGAAATTTTTTACAATACTTACACCAATAAAGATATCTGATTTGTTTTAAATTAAGGATAATATTCCACAAACGTTAGCCTCATCAATATTATATTCTTAGAATTGTGATGTCTGTGGAAAACTTACATTGATATTCGAAATTTTTAATGAATGTCTTCACTATTAAGTATTTACACACATTCATAACATTAATCCGAACAATTTTAAAATAACTTTAAGATCAAACAAATTAAAATTATGTGAAGTCTTACTTATAATGGATCATAAACAATCAATATTGTTGAATAGACAGAAGAACACTATTTGTATTAATTATTGTAGCATATTGTAAAATATTTATCAACTTCCAAACAAATTTTATAATTTCTGAAGCTGCTTTGGCCGAGCCCCCTATTGATAAAATCATTCATGCAATGAAGTTGGCTGTAGGACATAAACTGTACTGTAAATTGAAAGTTAAAGCTGGTAGGGGTATATATAAACCTTTTATGGATTAGTGTGGGTATGAGAGATACCTCTTCAGTACAGCTTTATATTGATCGTTAATATCACAATCTTATCATCTATTCTCAATTATATAAATTTTGATAACTTTGTGAAAGTATATAATAACTTCTAAGTCATATATTATTTAGCCACCTATACCTCAAAAGATAGACTAATTTATAGTCGAAAACATTAGCAGTTGTTTTTTGGATTTTTTTGATTTCTTTGTAAAAACATACACTTATCTGCTTACAAAGCCATCGTTTAAATTTTTTTTACAAGATTTTTCTTTTATATTTACTAGATTCTAAAATAATATTTTTACTTTTATATTTGAAATATTCGTAAATTCAATTTATAAGAGTCAAAAGCAATTTATTGCAAAAATTCTTTATTACAAGACTATAAACTAAAAAAACTATTTACAAAATAATAGTAACATATACATATATAATTGTGTGGTGTGTGTTTGTTGGGGATGTGTGTGTGTGTGTACATTATCTAGGATCATACGAAATTTTCGAAGGAGTGTAGTGTATTATTGTCATTAAGTATGCATTGTCTGTGAAAGAGGAATGTTCGCACTTTTCTTCTAAATTTTTTGTAGTTAATTTCCATTTTAATTTCATGGTCTAAGTTAATCCAAATTTTATTTGCTATGTGGTGAAAACTATTTGAATGTTTATCAAAGCATAAAAATTTTTGAGAACGTTCATTTAACTTAATATATTGTTTTAAAAATGAAAGAGAAGGTGTACCAGATTTACACTTAAATAATATTGATACCATATGCATTTGAATTCTGTAATAAGGAGCTAATATTTTATATTGAATTCGATAGACGGATGAACTGTCATGTTTTTGCGCAAAGTTAAGTGTTTTAAGAGACCAATTGAAAGTTTTAGATAGAAGTATGCGATATTTTGAATTTATGTTTGTAAAGAGAAATGAGCAATATTGAAAATGAGATAAACAAAAAGAATTTATTAATTGTTTGTGATATATATTTGAGACGTTTCGCAGATGGTAAAGATACCTAACTCGATAGGCCATTTTTTTAATTTTATTTATTAAAAATTGTTCGAAATTTAAATCATTGTCAATCTCAACACCTAAATAATTTATTGATTGACTTTGCTTTATTGGTACTTGATTTATATTTAGTTCAAAGGTTTTTGTGAGATTTTTAAATGTTTTAGGCGAGAAAATTATAAATTGTGTTTTTTCAATATTTACTTTCAATTGATTATTTGAGAAATACTTTGTTAAATGTTCGATGTCATTTTGGAGAATTTTTGTAGCATTAAAGGCATTTACATTAGTACTTATGAGACAGGTATCGTCCGCATATTGATAAATATTACTGTTTTTTATCTGTTTCGTTATATCATTTACGTAGAGTGAGAATAGGATGGGGCCAAGAACTGTGCCCTGAGGTACCCCACGGTTAGTTGTAATATATTTTGATTTTGTGCCATTAAGTATAACTCGTTGCTGTCGATTTATAAGGAAGTTCATTATCAAATTTATAGCGTTGTCATCAAAATTATAATGCATTAATTTGTTTTCAGTATGTCAAAGTTCATTGAGTTAAACGCTTTGCTCAAATCGAGAAGGGCAACGCAACTACATTTATTAGAAGCTAAATTAGATTTTATTTGCTGTGATATTGACAAAATTGCATCTTGAGTGCTAAACCCATTACGGAAACCAAATTGTTTTTTCGAAAGAATATTTTCAGATATCAAATATGCATTTATTTGATTATTTAATAATTTTTCAAATAGTTTACTGAAAGGATGGCCAATGCAAATTGGCCTATAATTTTGTGCGTTTAGAGGATCGCCTTTTTTATATATAGGGCTTATGTCTGATTTCTTAAATATATCAGGGAATTCATTATCAATAATACATTGGTTAAATGCGAATAGAAGATGTTCACTAAAGATATGAAAATGACGTTTAATAATAAAGATTGGAAGATTATAGGATGCAGTTGATTTATTTGTGTCTAAATTTTTTATTATGGTTTCTAGTTCATTTGCATTTACGAGTCTAAAAGAAAAGTAAGATTTTGCTTGGAATTTATTAATGTTTGTCTTTCTCTTATATTGGGGAAAATTGAAATTGCCAAGTTCCTTAAATGTTGCATTTAGATGGTCTATTATTCTTGTTTTTTCCGTTGTAATTTTGTTATCAATACTTAATTCGTTAATGTCAGTTGAAAGTCATTTACTTTTTCCCATAAATTTATAAATATATCGCCATTTTTCGTTTGTATTGCTTAGTTTATCGAAGAACCTTTTCTGTTTTTTTATTTCTTAATTGTTTAATTATATTCTTTGATTTTTCGTAATTAGTCAAATTAGTTGTTGTCGGCTCTGTTTTAGCGAGTTCCAACAATTTTCTTTTAATACTTACTTGTTCACATATATCATTATCATCGGCATTTGATAAAGCAAATTTTCGCGCCTTTAATTTTACTTTGCGGTACGTAGTTGGTGCCGCTTTATTAATTGCATTGCAACTTTCTTTTGAGATATAATTAATCATACAAGATCCAGATTTTAATGTGTTATTTGAATGATATGTATTTCAAAAGTGCTTCCATTATTTCGTCTGAATAATTTAGATAATCTCTTGCATAAATTATTTTAAATTTATTGACTTTGGTAGTTATATTACTTATATATGTGCAAAGAGCATGGTCACTGAATGATTCAAACATGAAGGATTTAGAAACTAAGTCGGAATTTGTCTTGTTGAACAGTCAGTATTTATACAACGAAAATCATATGTGGCGCAAAATTCTCTTAACGATTTTTTCTCAAGATTATTAAAATAATTTATATTAAAGTCACCAAATATATTTATAGAATAGTATGGATAACTTATTTCGAAAATTTCATTTGCCTTAAATTTTAAATAGTCAACATGATAATTCTTATTGGGATTGTATGTGATATTAATCAGTTCATTATGGCATTTATTTTCAAATGATATAATTTCTATCCAGAGTGATTCAAATATATTGTGGTTTAATTCATATTCTAATTTACGCACTGGTTTAAGCATTTTGGAGCCAATATCATGAGTCCGCCACCTCTACCTAATCGGTTTTTTTATAAAAATGTCATAATATTGTCGGTCAGGATTAAACAAATTAAGATCAGTGTCATGTTGTAACCAAGTTTCGGTAATTAAGAATATTGCTCTTTGTCCTATCTTATTTATTAAGCTTAGAAAGTCATTTCTGTTTGAATTTAGACTTCTAGCATTGATATATACAAATTTATAGTTATTGCAGTAATTTTTTAGTTTTATTTCTATTTGCGATTCTTCTAAAATTGGTCCTGGGTTAAGTTTAATATCTCCTGAGAGTAGTAATCTTATGAAATAAAAATATTTATCGAGATTATTGGGAATACACGTACTTTAACTGTATATGCGTAGTATATTAAAAAAAGTATTAAACATACGATTTTAAGAAAATTGCCGTTTGTTTTCTCATAAATTTTAGAGCAAAACTTGAAGATTTGGTAGAAAATGAACTTACTGAATTTAAGTATTGTTATGTAGTAGTGCTTTGTGGTGGTGAGTTGAGAGGTGATATGTCTGAGTGTATATAATATATAGCTACATTTTTTAAACAAAGATATGCTAAAATATACAAAATTAAAAGTAAAAGTACCTGTTTCATTTAGATTGATATGAAGGAGTAGTGAGAAGGACGCGACGAGCAGCTACAGCTTTTGAATAAGAAACATTTGCTAGATGATGTGATGGATTGGAGATTTCGTTGGGTCTGAAGTAGGATTGGAGATTGCGGATCATGTGAGCTAGACCTTGACTAGAAAGATGTATTCCATCCCTAGCAAGAAGTTTGTCATTAATGTGACGAGGAGCATGTAAAAATCTTTTGAAAACAGGGATCACAGAGAAATTTTTCACAGATAGAAAGTGGATGACTTGGTTGAATTCTTGGATTATGAAGTTCCTTTGATATTGGAATCGTGACAAACAGGAGTGATTTCAAGAACGTAGATTAGCCTGAAATTAGCCTGCTTAACTTAGATTTGAAAGACTGAGTGTCATTGGAGTTAAGAGCATTTATAAGACCAGCATTGATTATGATCGAGTTGATATGAGTTTTCGGATACAAAGAGATTTTTTCAGTGAGCTTCTTTGTGTTCTGACCTAGATATGAGTGGATTGTGGTCTTCTGATTTGGAAGAAGATTTTGAGAACGAGAATACTTCAGAATACTACAGTAGTATGATTTGGGCAGAAGGACGTAGACATTTTGACCTTTTGACCTTGACGGGCATGCCTGTCATGAATGTGATGTAATTGTGTCCTTTGGACGTCTGTGTACCTCTGACGTCATTGGAACATATTCTGTTTTGTATTGGTAAATAAATTTGTTTGCAGTCTATTGTTTAAAATGTAGCCAATTTTTTTTGTGCATATACGTTTTTAGAATTACATAAGTCAAAAATCCCATGAGATTAGAATTGTTTGCAGTCTATTGTTTAAAACGTAACTAATTTTTGTTTTCATATTACATAAATAATTGGACGTGGAAATTGCTGGTGGTGTTGTACTGACGTCATGGAAGTCATTAACTTTACTAGTTTTTCTGTTATTTATGTCAAAATGTCTACGTCCTTCTGCCCAAATCATACTACTTACTACTGCCAATTGAAATGTAGTAGTGTTAGGTTTAATAGATTTGACGTAATTGGATTATGACTTCAGTTTTGGTGATTGGGAAGTTTCCTTAAAAGATAAATATTGACGTGGTGTAGGAGAATGACGAAACCTCAAGGTAGAAGTGACTGGAGATGCAGAAGTAGAAGTTTTGGGAGTGAGGACATTTGTTGGAGAGGACTGAACACACGCATCAGAGAGATTAGGAGTTTCTTCTTCTGAAAAGAGCACAGTTTTGAAGAGATGTAACAGAGCCTCAGTGGCGAGATCTTTGTTTAAGTTAGCGAACATCTGATGCAGTGGCATTTTCATTTTATCTTTAATAAAAGAAGCCGTTGCATCGAGGGAAATAATTCCAATGAATAACTTGCTGATTACAGCATCGTGGAGAGCACAAGAAACCCGACCATTCTCTTCAACACCAATCATTATAAATGAAATTTTCTTTACTATTTTAGCTGCATTTCGTGAAGATGCTCCCAATCATTTATAAATTTCATGATATGGATGTCTTGCCGAAAATTTCTGTTTTAAACTTTAGTGCACATGTTTTAGATGATTAGACATTTTAGAAGGGTCTCATATTTTTTAATTTTTCTAGATACATTCTTCATATTAGGTTGCATTTTAGATGGTAAGTTATATTAAATGTATTGGTTTCATTGGTTGTAAATTGTAAGTTGAATTTTGTTCTTAATTTGTCTTTACTATTTACAAGTCCATCCTCTTTTTTAATTATTTTTATTTGTTATTAGCTTGTTAATCATGTTCTTTAAACATCCTCTATATTGGAATTTAATGCAATGTTCTTAGTTATCTTGAATATTTTATAATAAATTTAAGTTTCATAATTGTTTTCTCAATATTAAATTCAAATTATAGTTGCAATTCTTAAAAATAGAGTGGATGCATGTATGAAATTGAATTACTGCAGAATCAAAGATATTTATAAATTCAAATTTTGCATATTCCAATTAATAGGAAAGTGCTAAAAAATATATTATAAAATAATATAAAATAATTAATAAAAGCAGGCAACTATTAATTGGAAAAGTGTCCATAATTATATCATTAAAACTTTTTTGTACTGCTTTGTTTATATCTGTATTATGTCTTCATTAGTTTTTGGTATAGGGGAAGGAAGGTCTTCATTGAAAATTTCTAAATTGTATTTGGAATAAAATTTTTTCATCAGAATTTTATTAAAAAATTGCTTCAGTACATTGAAAAAGTTGAAGGCAGCTCTATGTGACTTCATAAAAATAGAAAAATGTATATGTGAAATGTTATTTCCATGGTTAATAAACAAAATATGTTTGTTCATCAAATATTTGTAAATTTTATCTTTGATGATCAATTCCTAATAACACTTACATCAGTGTAAATTTTCTTTGTGATAATTAAATATTAATTTCACTTGATGGTATTGTACAAAAAACGAATGTATGTGTATTGTAGTTGATGTAGCATGTAAATAAATATAAAAATTATAGTTACAGTTTTGAAAAATAGAGTGGATGTATATATATATATATATATATATATATATATATATATATATATATATACATCTGCATGTATAGTTGTAAACAATTTATTCATCCCCATGGAATTACAAATTAAAATAGGTTGATATTTTGAGAAGTGATTTTTTCAATTTGCTGTCTGCCATGCAAATTGGTAGTTGTGGAAATCGTTTTTGTTGTTGAAAGCAAAATGAACCAACGCATTTGTTACAGTGTTCTACTTTATAGCTTCAACCAAAAGTTTTTTTCAAATTTCAGTAACACTTTTAAATTTACTTTGAAGCTTTAGACGGAATTTGCAAGTTCTTGCAAGAACTTTAAAGTTTAGGTTGGCTTTGTTTCCCTGGATCACAATCTTAAATTTGTAGTTCATGAGCAGAATATATGAACTTTGAACAGTGAACAGAAGTTTTTCTTGCATTTCTGTAGTGAGTTCTAGGTCAAAGTTTACAACGACCTTATATAGATTTAACAGTCGTGCTTTTAACTGCAGAAGTAGATGTTTGTGTGTAATTTTCATTCATGGACTGTTCTCTCTCACATCCAATTTGACATTGATAGTCTAAGTTTAATCAAATCACTACAAAATATTTATCCCAATTCCTTGTTAAATATGTATTGATAATGATGTGATTTTTTTGGTCATTCATCAATGTAGTCTATCAATGTTATCAAGAACATTTTTTCTTGAGTTTTGTAGTTGAACAATATCTTCTCGATATGTGGTATTACTTTCAATTGATGCATTGAAGAGACAATGACAACTGGCTTTGTTACACTGTCCCAACAAGAACACAAGCTAATGCTATTTGAGTTGTATTTCCGTAGATGAACTCATATTCTTCCAAGAATAACCTTTTCAGCATCAGCAATTTCTATTTGCTTTTGTCAAATTTTTGCCAATATAAGTTGCCAAATTTGCAGATGAGTTTTTGCAAAGTTTTCCACTAAAGGAGATTATCATCAGTAGCATTTCGTTTCCTTGCAACATATTTTTTTAGATGTATCATAAATTTTTTTCGGCGAAGGTTTTGCATTCAGATATATCACTGCACAAAGAATATTTTCCAGTGCATGTTATGCATCGAAGTGACATTGCATTGTCCTTGTAATAGAAATAGAACTTTTTAGTTAAAACTTTCCAGGTTAAGAGCATTGAATTAAAGCAAGTTTCCCAATGGACGTTCTCATGCTTCACTAATTTCACATTTGCTAATAGGGTTAGAGAAAATTCTTTATAAATATGGAATAACGACTTGTCATTCAAAATGGATAGCAAATCGCTTAACTTAACTTCAAAAGCTTTATTATGTTTGTAGACATACATGCCTAATACAGCATAACCACTATAAAATTAGAAACATTTCGAAATGCACACAATGGCGGATTTTCACTAAAACTTAAATGTACATATTTTTAGCCAAAATTCTTTAAAAATAAAGGAACCATTAAAAAATACTTTCTAAACGTTGCAGAAATTCACTGTCTCTTTACTGTCGGCTGATGTCACTACATTTTTGTCTTCAAAGAAATTTATTAATTTTTTGTTTACATGTATCTTACAAAATAAGAGTTCTATGATAAGATTTACTCGAAAATTATGAGGGTAAAATTTATTAACTTATCATGCGGTAAATATTTTTAGAAACTACAAATTAATAATTTTGTTTGAAACTTTCTCACAATTCTAATCAGAAATAATAAAAACATTTAGTGTAAATAATAATGTTATCACAATGGGAGAATAGAGGCTTAACTTAAATGAGAGTGAAGTTAAATTTTTTATCAACTTGTAATTTTAAGATATATAACACTAAAACCTTATGAATCTTTCTCCGCAAAGTGAATCTTTGAACGATTACTTCTTCATTTACACTTATCTATGCTCAGAATTCCCTTATTCAGATAATCGCATCACAGCTCATTGACTCAACATATATATGTATACAAAGATGGTTTCTGTGTGTACTGCCTTAATTACTAAAAAAATATCTTATTGTTTATTAGGAATTCAATTTGTTTCAATAAAAATATTAAGTTAAATATATTTCTGTTAACAAAACATTAACTTTTTTTACAAGATATTCATTTTATGTTTACTAGATTGAAAAATAATAGTAGATGTTCTTAATTTTAAATTATGGTAAATTTAATTTATATGTAGTTCTGTGATATTTCAACTCTACATTTTACCGGATCAGGGGTTTATTAATTACATGAGGAAATTAGAACATTTTATTTGCAGTCTCTTGTAAAATATGGTTAATGGAGTTGTGTCAAAATTCAAATAGTGGTGAACTGTATGAAAACCACCTTTTTATCAATGCATATGTCTGCATTACATAATGTAAGTAATTTTTTATATTATAATTAATATAAATAAATAAATATATATATATATATATACTCTAAAAGAAAGTCTATAGG
>CABFPE010000150.1:1198272-1208797 GCA_900660155.1 Hofstenia miamia | reverse complement strand
ATATATATATATATATATACATCTGCATGTATAGTTGTAAACAATTTATTCATCCCCATGGAATTACAAATTAAAATAGGTTGATATTTTGAGAAGTGATTTTTTCAATTTGCTGTCTGCCATGCAAATTGGTAGTTGTGGAAATCGTTTTTGTTGTTGAAAGCAAATTGAACCAAATCATTTGTTACAGTGTTCTACTTTATAGCTTCAACCAAAAGTTTTTTTCAAATTTCAGTAACACTTTTAAATTTACTTTGAAGCTTTAGACGGAATTTGCAAGTTCTTGCAAGAACTTTAAAGTTTAGGTTGGCTTTGTTTCCCTGGATCACAATCTTAAATTTGTAGTTCATGAGCAGAATATATGAACTTTGAACAGTGAACAGAAGTTTTTCTTGCATTTCTGTAGTGAATTCTAGGTCAAAGTTTACAACGACCTTATATAGATTTAACAGTCGTGCTTTTAACTGCAGAAGTAGATGTTTGTGTGTAATTTTCATTCATGGACTGTTCTCTCTCACATCAAATTTGACATTGATAGTCTAAGTTAAATCAAATCACTACAAAGTATTTATCCCAATTCTTTGGTCATTCATCAACGTAGTCTATCAATGCTATCAAGAACATTTCTTCTTGAGTTGTAAAGTTGAACAATGTCTTTTCGATATGTGGTATTATTTTCAATTGATGCATTGAAGAGACAATTATAACTGGCTTTGTTACAATGTCCCAACAAGAGCACAAGCTTATGCTATTTGAGTTGTATTTCCGTAGATGAACTCATATTCTTCCAAGAATAACCTTTTCAGCATCAGCAATTTCTATTTGCTTTTGTCAAATTTTGCCAACATAAGTTGTCAAATTTGCAGATAAGTTTTTGCAAAGTTTTCCACTAAAGGAGATTATCATCAGTAGCATTTCGTTTCCTTGCAACATATTTTTTTAGATGTATCATAAATTTTTTTCGGCGAAGGTTTTGCATTCAGATATATCACTGCACAAAGAATATTTTCCAGTGCATGTTATGCATCGAAGTGACATTGCATTGTCCTTGTAATAGAAATAGAACTTTTTAGTTAAAACTTTCCAAATTGTCAGCATTGAATTAAAGCAAGTTTCCCAATGGATGTTCTCATGCTTCACTAATTTCACATTTGCTAATAGGGTTAGAGAAAATTCTTTGTAAATATGGAATAACGACTTGTCATTCAAAATGAATGGCAAATCACTTAACTTAACGTCAAAAGCTTTATTATGTTTGTAGACATACATGCCTAATACAGCATAACCACTATAAAATTAGAAACATTTCGAAATGCACACAATGGCGGATTTTCACTAAAACTTAAATGTACATATTTTTAGCCAAAATTCTTTAAAAATAAAGGAACCATTAAAAAATACTTTCTAAACGTTGCAGAAATTCACTGTCTCTTTACTGTTGGCTGATGTCACTACATTTTTGTCTTCAAAGAAATTTATTAATTTTTTGTTTACATGTATCTTACAAAATAAGAGTTCTATGATAAGATTTACTCGAAAATTATGAGGGTAAAATTTATTAACCTATCATGTGGTAAATATGTGTTTTATAATTACCGAGAAAAAAGACAATTTTGAGAAACTTCAAATTAATAATTTTTGCTTGAAACTTTCTCACAATTCTAATCAGAAATAATAAAAGCACTTAAATTACAGTGAAGTTAAATTTTTTAACAACTTGTAATTTTAAGGTATATAACCCTAAAACCTTATGAATCTTTCTCCGCAAAATGAATCCTTGAATGATGATTTCTTCATTTTCTACTCTTCTAAAGTGAAGTTGGCAAATTTTCAACTTTCAGATGTATGCAATTTTCTGGTAAAATTTTAATACACTTTTGAGAAACATTATGGTTTCTATTGTATACAAATTTCCCATCAGACCTGATATTACATGTTCAGTTTCATTACATTGGGGACATCTAAATCTGCTTGACAATTCTTCTGACATTTGTAGCTTATTCTGTGCAGAATAGATGAAACTATTGTAACTGCTAGTAAACTTCAGTAATTGAAATCTTTCAAATATAATGTTTGCTTTTGATGACATTTTATATTGGTACAATGAGAGCAGTTGATATATTTTCCCAACAAAACGCTTGAAATACTCATGTGAGTTCATTTATTTCCACTGCAGACCGATTTGTAGAATTCCCAGTGGTTTTTGAAATTTGCATGAAGAATTTCTGCTGCTAGATTACTCTTGGCCGAAAGGTATCTAAAGTTTGAAAATACTGGAATCTCTTAAGTCAGCACNCAGACCGATTTGTAGAATTCCCAGTGGTTTTTGAAATTTGCATGAAGAATTTCTGCTGCTAGATTACTCTTGGCCGAAAAGTATCTAAAGTTTGTAAATACTGGAATCTCTTAAGTCAGCACAGAGATCTTTGGCGAAGTGTAGAATTTTCAAGGTGTTTCAGCTTAATCGAAGATTTTGTTCCCAATGTGCATCTCTACAAACTGTTTAATGCTGTAAGACGAATCTCCATATTCTCAGATCATTTTACTGATGAAATGCTTAAAACGCTCTTATCCATAACAGACAATGAAAATATTTCTGAAATTTCTCCTACAAAATGCCGGGGTTTAACAGAAACTGGCTATGCTTACCTAATGAACTTAAAAAATGAAAATTTTCTCATTGATGGAATGTGCGATGTCAAATTTAACGGTTTCGAATATTATCTATTTTTCACCTGGAATTAGGAAATTGTCACTTTGTGGTGAAATCTACGATATTGTATCACCAATTATGCCATTTGTACCAACTTTTTTGTTTAGACAAATTAACAAATTTAGAACTATACTAACATGAAGGGATAGAAATCTTTCTTGAGAAATTATCTGTTAATATACAATACTTTAAATTACACACATCTTTTGGTAAGTATATCAATCCGGAAGAATTGAATTTGATAAAGGTTAGAAACTTAACAATTGTAGAATTCGGAAGCCTGTTACAAGATTGCGATGATGCCCTGGCCATTTCTAAGAAGCTTGCGGTTGAGAGATTGCAAAATTTCAAGAAGTTTCATCGGTAATGAACAAACTAATATTCAAATATTAGAAGTGAAAGGATGTTTCAATCTCAGTTCCTTATTTTTAAATGGATATATAAAATTTACTTAGATGAACTTGTACTTACAACAGACAAGGGTTGTCAAGTAGATTTCATTTTTTAAATGTAAAGAAACTGACAGTGGAATACCACCAAAGACAACCGGATCCAAAAAACCTTGACAAATTCAAATTTTTGATATTGGAAAATTTAAATAGACTAGAAATAAACCGCCTTTCTCAAAAATGGATTAAGTTTTTTACTGGAAAACTGCACGAACCTAAAAGAGATGAAAATTTGCAAACTTTTCCTGTAAGAAGAAGAAGAAGAAGAAGAAGAAGAAGAAGAGAAAGTTGAACTAAAAAAATTGCATTGAGCGCTTGCGTGTCTTTTACTCGGACAATTACAATGAATACTTAGCCTTTGACATTTTCCCAGCTCTTCATAACTTAACTGCACTAGAACTTTTCTCATATGAGTATGGGATATATTTACAAATATCAAGAAACAGCCAATATTATTAATTATTTCCATGGTCTCAAATTGAAATCTTTTCAAAAATTCGAAATTTTCACAGAAAAATTAGTTATCTTATCAAGAAGTTCAGCATAATTCAACAACCACTATAAAAATATTTACATTGTCAGGCAAAAATGTTTTTGCATTTGATAAGCTTAACAATCAAGGAATAACTACCAGTGTTTACATTTTCAATAGCAAAGTTTTATATTTTTGATAAGTTTAACAATTAAAGAATAACTATCAATATGTTACATTTTTATAAACTCCAGTCGAATTCAATTACTGAAAACAAACAGCAGAAACTAAATGTAGAACCAGTTAAAATGGAAAGATCGCAAAATAAATTTTGAAAATGAAATCTTCATTAATATATTAATATTCTCTATTTTTCCTTCTTTTCATGTTGCTTTACTCTATGCAGCACAACCCTGGTTCAATCCATTATTAGTTTTTCATTAGGTTNATGTAGAACCAGTTAAAATGGAAAGATCGCAAAATAAATTTTGAAAATGAAATCTTCATTAATTTATTAATATTCTCTATTTTTCCTGGTTCAATCCATTATTAGTTTTTCATTAGGTTGTTTTTAGAGAAAACTACAAATGATATCTTGTTATACAAGTTTTATTTCTTTGACAATTCTTAACTGTTTCATTTAGAACCTGGACATTCTAGTTTTTGATAATTTCATCATGAATAAAATGTAACCTAAGTTAATTTGGAGAAACTACATTTTGGGGTTTCAGAAACTTGTGTAGAATCTTGACAACCTTCCAATTAATAAATCTTAACTTAATTTATGAGCTGCTGTAACATTTTTCCCTCCTGAACTAGTATGGTAGGTGATAGATTCCAAGTTTCCATCTCTCTTCCTTTACTCTACCTTTGTGTTGCTTATTAATTCAAATAATATCTGATCAACTAATATTGAAGCTTGGATTAACAACAGTAATTTAGGTGCAAGACAAGAGATAGATGATACAATGTACAGGGTCGAAACCCGACCTGAGGCAAAGCACAAAGAGGAATTGAACAAACTATGAGATAACGATTAATTCCAGCTGCTACTTGAACATCAAGAGAAACACCAACTGCAACGCCAGTGACTCAGTGCATGAAACAATGTGCGAGAATACGATAGTGACAGTGTGTGATAGCTTACTAATTTATTGCATTGATTGTTCTTGTTCTCTTGCAACCGAGAGGCATTAGCTTATTATAATTCCTTACATGTAATATCCCTACAGATAAGTATGTACATGCTAACCTAATATACATGTGAACAACCAATGCGGCCAAAAATAAAAGGGATAGTTGGTAGTTCAGTCTACAGGTAAATACATCTAATGAAATTGCTGAAATCCAATACAAACAAGTCATGAAGTTTCCTATGAGGGTTAACCTAAAGATCATAATATAGTAATACNAGATTCCAAGTTTCCATCTCTCTTCCTTTACTCTACCTTTGTGTTGCTTATTAATTCAAATAATATCTGATCAACTAATATTGAAGCTTGGATTAACAACAGTAATTTAGGTGCAAGACAAGAGATAGATGATACAATGTACAGGGTCGAAACCCGACCTGAGGCAAAGCACAAAGAGGAATTGAACAAACTATGAGATAACGATTAATTCCAGCTGCTACTTGAACATCAAGAGAAACACCAACTGCAACGCCAGTGACTCAGTGCATGAAACAATGTGCGAGAATACGATAGTGACAGTGTGTGATAGCTTACTAATTTATTGCATTGATTGTTCTTGTTNAGAGGCATTAGCTTATTATAATTCCTTACATGTAATATCCCTACAGATAAGTATGTACATGCTAACCTAATATACATGTGAACAACCAATGCGGCCAAAAATAAAAGGGATAGTTGGTAGTTCAGTCTACAGGTAAATACATCTAATGAAATTACTGAAATCCAATACTAACAAGTCATGAAGTTTCCTATGAGGGTTAACCTAAAGATCATAATATAGTAATACAAACAACGAATGATAGGAAAGCTATAACAAATAAAAACCCCTATCCTTATACCTAACCTAAGAGCACATCGGGTAAGCACTGGCTACCAGCCGCACAGCCGTTTGAATGGCGAACAAATGAATGTTAGGTGCAAAGCCATTACGAACTCCCGTTAAATGAAGTTGTGGACCACCATCTAGAATACCCTAGTGCTCGACTGTTTAGCTTTCCATGATAATAAATAAACCTGACAAAGATAAACAAAGTAAATCCAATGAATTTTAGTCATCATCAAAATAATAAATTGCACCACTTTTATACTTGAAACTATTAAACAATCAAATATTTGGCTAGTACCTGTTAAATCTAAGTTGTTGACAGTTTTCTAATTTCTGATTTTCCTTTGTCTGCTGATTTACACACGTCAGCATTAATTAGCATTTGCGACTTTGGTCTCTTACCATTTGTCAAATGTGTTGCCAAATTAATATTAATAAATATGAAAATACTGCTTTACAATTTTACAAATGATTTAACTAATAATAATCATGTGTGTACAATAAATATTTATTTCTAAATTTAGTCTTAGTTCTTTCCTCAAATTCTCTCCACTTGACACCATGATTGGATTATGTTACACTAGGATAAATAATTATGATGTGTATTATTCCTGGTTTTATTGTGAATCTGAATGTAATGCTTTTCCAAACGATAGATCCATGAGTTGTGCTCTAAAAATGAAAAGGAGCATTCGTTCAACTCTGAATTCTAAAAATAAAGTCCACACTTAAAAAATATACTTCTAACGAAAATGTTCTGAAAAGACTTTACATAGAATTAATATTTCGTACAGCCCAAACAAGCATTTTTCTAAAAAATCTTCTCACAATTTAAACCAGAAATAGTAAAAACACTAAGTGCAATTAATGATGTTATTTCGTGTTTTTTTAGGATTTTATTGATTTTTTATTATAAGCATGCTTATATCTGGTTACAAAGCCATCGTCATTATAATTTTTTTACAAAATATTTCTTCGATATTTACTAGATTCTAAAATAATAGCTTTTGTTCTAAATTTTAAATTTTGGTAAATTTAATTTTTAAATGCCATTTTCTTTGCTATTTTAGCTGCATTTTATGAAGATTCTTAAAGTCATTTTTAAATTCCCTAATCTGGATGTCTTGCAAAATACTTTGGTTTCAAAATTTAGTCCGCATTCTTTAGATGATTAGAAATTTTGAAGAGATCTTATGTTGACTAAGTCTCCAAGATAATTGTCTTCTGGAATTACCAATATATTCTCCATCATTTGTTGCATTTATCTGGTAAATTACATTACCCCGCGAGTCGGAATCTGTATCTGTTTGTATCTAAACTATACTATGTTATTATGCACATCCTTTGCCTGGGTGATGATGCTACATTATATGTTCCATTTTATCTGGTAAATTATATAAGTTTTCTTGGTTCCATTGGTTATTATATTTATGTTGGATTTAGTTCTGAGTTTCACATTACTATATACAAATCTAATTTTTTCATTAACATTAATATTTTTCTTAGTTCCTTAGTCATGTTTTTTAATCATCCTCTAAGTTGGATTTGAAAGCAATGTTCATAACTACCTTAACTATTTTTTGGTCTTGTTTTCTCATTTACAATGTCTCCTATTGATTCCTTAATACATGGATTTATTTGAAAAATTACTTGGATATTGTGATTTATTTAACTCAATCCTTTGTATTATTATTTTTGCTAAAATTCTTTTCTATTTCATAAGTTTTCCTTTGCGGATGCAAAATTTGAAAATTCGGAATTATATTAATTACTTGAAATTTTCAAAGATAATCTTGTTGTTAAGCTATGTTTTCCAATTGTATGAAATTTTGTTTGGCGAAAACCTCTAAATCAGATATTTTTTTGTAAATATTGGTCTATACGTTTCCTATTGGAAGTGTGAGTTAATCTAAAAAATCGAAGCGATCCATTAACAAAATAGAAAAGTCAGAATGAAAGAGAACAGATCAAACCACAAGTTTCTTAGAATTCTATTTCTGCAAGAGCTTCATCACATTGGTTTCAAAGCCTCCACAATTCTCCATTTGATCCGAACAATATTTTACACTGCAAAATATTTAGTTTACTCTATCTCATCCGGGAGTGCTGAGGAAGCACTACCCCCCCCTCCTCCCCAGCCACCTTTGAGATATTATGTTATATATTTGAAAAAAAATTTAACACTGATATTTTTTTACATTTTTAAAATATTGTCTAAAAATATACTTCTTAAAGCTCCCTTTCGAAGTAAATGACTAAAAAATTGCTGCTTGGATTTGAGTAAAGTTGGTCCTGTATAACTCTCATTAATACAAGAAATTTGTTTTGAACTTAATACCATATGTCATAGACATAAATTTGACTATTAGGATAATTTAATTTTAATCCACTAAAGAGACAATAACATATATAATAATTAATAGCAATTATTTATAAATATTAAAACAATATTTATGTTTTTTAATTTCCTACGATAAATATTAAATAAAGACAATTTGAAAGCTATTTTACTTTCAAGGTGATTGGAAGAGCTATTTTACTTTCAAGGAAGCAAGCCGTTCAGATGAAGGAATGTGTGGTTAAAAGGTCAAGATTTTCTCTAATGCCTCTTAGTGGACTGGTTATTTTTACACTATTTCATCATAATATCAGATTATATTAATGACATTAAGCTAATAATAACAAGCAAGTACTGCAAACGTATTAGTGAAATATATATAAAGTGTACAATGTAATGCATGTTAAAACCTTAAATAAACTATTTGCAAATGCTATTTTCATTCAATGCACTTTTAAAAGTAATTAAACTATGCATTAAATGATCATCTAAGACAAATAATGTGGGCTTTCACATAAAGCAGATTGTAAAACTGTTCCCTGATCTATACCTAGATTATTAGTAATATAATCGGAATATATTTAACATTTTTTTAAATGCATAATTAAATTCGTAGGACTTCTACTAAATGCCTTCATTGTTCAATTCAATATCTAAAATATTATCACTTCAACAACATCATCCGCAGTTCCAGAAAAAGTAAATATTATAAATTATCTATTAGTTTGATATTAGAAATTTCAATTTTTATAATTAAAACATAAGAAATTATTTTAATTGACTGCTCTGTGGCATTGTAACAATGAAGCAATTACATTTTCTTCCAACCTTCATTTATTGCATTTTTAGTCATTACGAAATGTTTTAATATAAAATAAAAATTATATTTTTAATCAAGATTAAGTATGTATTGGAAAAAATGTAAATATGAATATTAAAAAATAAATCATATACTAAAGTTTATTACAATTGCTACTAAATTATGCTCTAGCAGGTTAAAATTTTTGCCTATAAAAGTCTATGCATTTTTATTCAGATTAATATTTTGAATTAGAAATATTTGAAAAATACATCTTTTAATGAAATATTGATATATTATAAAATTATTTAGATTCCTTCTCCTTCATCAACATGTGGTATTCATAAAATAAATTAATAACTTAATTTTATAGTTCTTGCATTGATAATTTATATGATTTCATATTAAAATTGACGACACATATTGAATAAAATTTTGACAATTTACATTATATAATGGATTAAAAATTGCAATTACATAGTATATATTGAAAAAAAATCTACAAATTTAATTCTATATATTTAAAGAAATGTTTAGAAACCCAACCAAAATCAGCAAAAAGTCAAAAGACTGTACTAAAAATTCAGAAAATGAATTAAAAAAAACGAAATGCTCAGTGTTCAAGAAGAGCCTCCAAGAAAACCTGTGCCAGCCAAACGAACGAGATTTTTAAATACTGTTCAGGTATAATTAAATTTATACTAAATTTATATTATTTATATTATTAAATCAAAGTGGAATCCAGAAAAAGAAAGAATGTCAGTCTCTAACGCTTCACGAATCCTTTCAAAACAACACATTTTTTAAATTTTGTTATCTGTTAGCACTGCAGATTTACATTCTAAGCTTTTCCACCAACTCTTACCTGACAATGACTATTTAACGAAAACTGTAATCAATGATGATGCCCCAGAAGTCAATGATCCAAATTCAATTCGAACAAGAGAATATAGACGAGTTAGGACTGGAAATATAGCAAGAAATCCTCACATAAAATCTATTTATTTCAGCAAGAAAATGGAGGTGTTTGAGATTAAGATTCTTAAGGACTATTTTGGTGCTTCAGCTAGAGTTTTTGCAAAGGAAACAGGAGGTAGTTATAATCTGCACTGTCATTACCAAATGTCTCTCTCTAATCAACCGCATATTGAAGTCTTTGAGCTAGCATTTTCACAACCTAATGAGTTTCTGGGAAATTATTTGCAAGGAAAAAAGCACTTGAGTGTCACATTTCTTCTATAAGAGAGCTTCTTCTTGAAAAGATCTTAAACTCTGATATAGAAATAGTTACAAAAGATATTCTTCTTTCTAAATTGCAATTACCATTTGAAGGTGACTTTGAAAATTGACCCTATATACCTATATATATATATATATATATATAGAACTTAAGACGCCTTATTTTCAATTAAATCAAATAAAGATATAATTTTAACTTTGGACTTTCTAAATTTCATTATCATGCACCAGGAATGTGTTATTGCAAAAAATTTTATGATTGCAGCATTTTCAAGAAGGAATTACATTTCGCCATCTGAAGAAAACATGGAGGAATTATTAAATGATATTCATTCGGCGCAGGAACAAATACTTACATTTGCAATTGAACAACTATGCCTGACATTATTTATGGCCGCGACCCTTGGGAGAAGCTAGCACTGATATTTCTGTAATAATGAAATCGCATCTTAAAAGTATATATATATATATATATATATATGTATATATATATATA
>CABFPE010000150.1:1176658-1197542 GCA_900660155.1 Hofstenia miamia | reverse complement strand
TTTCTAAGAAATAGTAACACTGCATTAATTGTTAAAATTCTTATATACTTAGCTGTTGTAAATAAATAAATTAATATTAAAACTCTACATACTTTCTTAAAAAAAAATCAAAACATATTTCTATTTACCAAATTTCGTGCAATTAACTAAATATCTTATATATATATATATTTAAGTTTAGATTTTGTAAAATGTTAAATTTTAGGTGCAATCTGCAAATAGATCTGGTTGTACTCCCCTAAAAAATATTTCAAAAAAATCTGCCTTAGCCCATTTTTGCAACCATCACAATCGATCAATTTCTTGCAGAAAATGTCGAACTATCCAAATGCATTATCAGAATAAAAGTTGCTAAAATAACCACTCAAAATTCGAATTCTGATTTCAATTAAAATTTACAAAGTAGAAAACATAAACGCAAAAATAACTATGGATCTGGATACGTGAAATGCAACGACTGAATTCTCCCAATCCCAAATATAATGAATATTTAAAATCTTATGTTCGTGTAATTAAATCTTTTGAGGAACAGGTTGCTAAGGATTTACAGGTAAATGAGTGTATCAGTTGCAATGAAAAGTATCCCGGGTTAATTGTGAGTGCAGGTAATATTTGCAGAAGATTTTAAAGATTTAGAAGAAATTTCAATCCATTTTCAAAAGACAACACCATGGATCCAGGAGAACAGCCAGAATGTTTCTAGAAGTTATCCATTGTAGGCGAAAGATTGATTGCAAAGGTTTCCATCCAAATGAATATTTATAAACTAGGATACCAAGGATTGATGTCAAAAGGTCACTCAATTTCATTTAACCAAGATGTGTCTTCCTTTGCCAAATGTCTAACAAGGAGAGTTTCCGAGCTTGATGTAATCGTTGTAAGAAAGAAGTCGCATAGTGGTGAGCACCAAGATTTTCATGTCAATAGGCAAAATATTGTCGAGTGCTTGAGAGACAACAATCCATTTTATGCTGACTTTGAGTTGAGTGAGAATGCAATTAGTGAGCTTCCTGAGGATGGATACATCGATTTACAGCCTCATCATATTGTCTTTGAAGAAGAAGGAGAACGTGATTGTGAGTATGTTGAAAAGGGTCCTGTAGAAACAGCTGAAAATGTTGAAACTTCCATGCATCGAGTTGGCCTATTTGATTTGAGTGAGCATGAATCCATTACTGAGGAGAAGATAATAGAAACTGTATCAAAAATAGCTGGTACTGAAAATAATCCGCTAAATTGGCCCTCAATTTCTGAAAATCCTGTTAATGAGTTTCAAACCCCTGGAATTCTAAGCTTAGGTTTCCCTAAACTGTTCCCGAATGGCTTAGCTGACATAAATGTTGCCCGGAAAAAATCAATGAACCTAGCCGAACATTTTCATCATCTTAAGTGCTCAAAGTTCAGTTCAGAGAAAAAAGGAATGTCAATCTTAATGGCTTCTTATTCTATTCTAAAGAACGCCACAGATCTATTACAAATGCTAATGTTTATATACAAAACAATTTTTCAAGGTTAACTAATGGCGAAATTCTCCAAAAAGTTAAACAAGATGATGAAAATTTCATAAATGGTCTTATGTACTGTCAAAGAAATCTTAAGTTAAGTGCTCAAAGTTCAGTTCAGAGAAAAAAGGAATGTCAATCTTAATGGCTTCTAATTCTATTCTAAATAACTCATTTCCGTCTGTATTTCTTTCTTTTAGTGCAGCTGATCTCCACTCTAAGTTGCTCCATGAGATTCTTCCTGATAATGATTATTTGAACAAAGTTGTTGTAGATGATGATGCACCTAGATCTAGTAATTGCAATGTGCTTTCCAAGACGGAGGCCAGACTAATAAGAACTGAGAATGTAGCTAGAAATCCTCATTTGTCGTCCATCTATTTCAATAAAAAGATGTTATTTTTTGAAGAAAAAATTCTCAAAGAATATCTTGGTGTTACAGGATCCGTATTGGCAATAAAGAAAATAGGTGGTAGGGATATCTACATTGTCACGGCCAAATTTGTCTTCCCAATCAACCACCTATTGAAATCTTTGAATTAGCATTTTCTGAACCAAATGAATTTTTTGGAAAGTTTTTGCTTGATGAGAAGGCTCAAAAGTTTCATGAGTATCTTTCCTCCACTTGAGAAAATATTCTTAAAACTATTCTTTCTTCTGAGGTAGAACCATCTATTAAAGAATCACTTCTAACAAGTTGTCTATTAGGATTTGATAATGAATTTGACCATTCTCCCTATGTACCTATATATAAAACTAATATAAACCTTGATATGATTAAAGAAAATCGTGATATTATATCTGAATTGGAATTTTGTAGGGATGATTTGTTTAAGTTCTTCAAATCACACAACGAATGTCCTCTACCACTAAAGGATAAAATTGCGGCTTTTAAAAGACGACGTTATTTATTACAAAGTGATTTTGATATTGAGCAAGTGAGAATTGATATTAAAAATACACAATCCGAAATTGTGAAATTTGCAATAGAAAATTTAGGGCTAGCATCGGAATTAATGAAGTTAATTTATGGCCAAAGCCCCTAGGTCAAGCATTAACAGATGTCACTGTCATTAGGAAGTTGTTTGGAGATATAGTTAACAAGAAAGTGATGATGTCTTAAATAAAAAAATTCACAAAGATCTTGAGAATTTAATAAATTTAGTATTAATGCATAAACATTCTAAGAGCTACTGCTTAAGGAAAACAAACAAAAAAGATAATAAAAGCACCTCTTCAATTGGCGACGTTAATGTAAAAACCAATTGTAGACATGGATTTCCCAAAGACTTAGTAGGTTTTAAGATGAAAACTGTTGTTGAGGATAGTGAGACATTCATTGTATGTGCTGAAGAATTAGAGAACAGTCCCAACTTTGTATACGATTGTCAGAATGAACGACTATATCTTAAGTGTAACCATAAAAATTTAATTCAATTCGTCCCACTATTTGTTCAAGCCTTCCATGTCAATTGTGATGCAATGATTATAATATTAAATATACATTAAAAGGTTAAACTACTACTAGCATGACGAAAATGTTATCTAAAAAATTAATTCAAGCATTTAATAAAACCACACAACACAGCAGTAACATCTCGAGATAAGCTGTTCATAAAATTTCGACCTCTTTTATTTCAATGCGCGATGTGACTGCTCAGGAGGCCTGTTTGGTGCTTATAAATCTTCCCTTGGTACCATTCAATAAAACTATTAAATACGTTTCTTTGGCCAATACTAAATTAATCACTACTAGAAATTTAAAAATCCCCGCAGACATTTGGAATGATCGAAAAGAGGACCCTAATTTTAAAAAAATGTGTCATTTTTTTTAATGAAGGTAAAACTAATTTAAAAAAAATCCACTATCTATTTATTGTTATGAGTTTTTTCAACAATTCAATCTCGACTGGACTCATCATGGTGATTAATCCAATTTTCAAATTCCACTCTTTGTTCCATTCATAGGTGAAAGACCTAAAAAACAGAGAAAAGCCATTGGCAAATGGTGTCAACGCCAATTGACACTTTTTGAACATGAGCGAAATATAGAATCCTTTAATATCGATCTTATTGACGATTATATCACAGAATGTAAAAATTTGGTTTTATTTAACACTGAATGTTGCCAACATTTAAAACGCAAATAGCTTAAAATTTACTTTCCCAAATCAAATAAATCTCTTCCAAATGAATGCTCTAATAATGAAATTGAGTTTGAAATATCATCAAAACCTGATAATGAGAATTTTGATGATGACTTCTGTCTAGACTCCCTTGAGAATGAAAATGATTTAGAGGATGAGAACCATTTGGTGGAGTAAGCATTATTTTAGTAAGTGACCGCGGTCAGCTTAGCCCTGTTGGTGGTATACCACTATATTCTGATAATGGCTCTTCAATATTTGATATTCTATAATCTATTTTCACTTTTTACAAATGTTGTTGCACTAAAACAAAACATGAGACAATGTAAAGAGTCATAAAGTATATTTAGGTCGTTTCTAAACTGATTAAGATTAGGCAATATCACTGAAAACGATTGGCAATATTTAAATTATCACTTTCTTTCCAAAATTGAAATTCCCGACTCATCAATTCATTTAATTGCAAATAAAGAACCCAAAACTATTTTCAATCTTAAAAAACTGCAAGATCTTAAACTTAAGTGTTGTGTTATTGAGGCTTTATATTTTCCTAACCGTTTTTCAAACTTAACATCTAATAATGCTGGTGGTCTTGAATCCAAAATTGCTATAGGCATTGGAGCAAAAGTAATGAACACACAAATTTAAAAGTAGACATTGGTCTATGCAATGGTGCTCCTGGTATATTTAAAAACATTGTATATAAAGAGGGCTCCTGTCCTCCTAATCTACCTCTGGCAGTGTTGGTTGAATTTGAAAATATTCATCTAACTTCTCCAATATATGAAAACATGCCAAATGTAATTCCCATATTCCCTCATAACCCGAAATTTTATACACGAACATAAATTTGCAGAAAGAACACAATTGCCTTTGCAACTGAGTTATGCACTAACAATTCATTTATCGCAAAGCCATACATTGAATAACTCTGCTCTATCCTGAGTAAAAAGCATTTCTCAATTAAAGTTAACTTCAATTCCTGATCAACTTTAATTTTTAAAAATAAGAGTCTCCTGCTATGGCAGCTAGAAGAAAATTTTTAGCAACTGAAATGAATAAAACAATTCAAACATTAAAATCATGAGGTTGATATTAGAGCTTCATGTGCAAAATTTAAGATTAATTTTAATGTAGATTCATTTTATGATTCTACTGAAAATTACTGTGAAGCTCTTAACTACAGAAATAACATCATTCCTAAACAATTACCTATGGAGAAAAGTAAGGCAAATGAAAATTCTGAAAAAATAAATTCGCCACCTCCCACTACATTAATGTCGTCAACAAAATTTAATGATTTTAATTGGGGTCCTGACCCTAAAAATATTTTCATTGGAGACCATTCTACACTTAAATTTAAGCTAAACATATTATAGGAGACAGCAGATGCTTTTGGTGGTCACTGTCTTTCATATTATATGGAAGGCAGTCAAGGCAGTCTGAATATAAAAATGCTAAAAAGTATCTGGTTCGATTTTTGTCCAGTGAGACTAATTATGCACTAGTCTACGAGATCTTTTTCAAATATGGTTTTCAAGTCCAGCCTAACTTCAATGACTATCTAAGGGAAGCAAGAAACAACAACAAATGCCTCTTAGATGAAGGATGCTGAGGGAAGCTTTGATTTGGCCATTTTTTCTACTATATAAAATAATACATTTTATCACGTCTTTAAAGACGTAAATACAGGGTCCATGGCAATTGAACACTATGACCCTGGACAGAATAATTTGGAAATAACTTTACAGGCACGTTATACCCACAGTGTTGTTCTATTTGATGGTTCAAATCATTTTGAGGTATTAATCCCTAAATAGTATGGAATACATTTTCTATGAGGTTTTCAGTATTTTGTTAATGTGTTTAATGGTTATAACAAATACGAGGTATTAATATCCAAACATATATTCAGTGTAAGCACAGTCTAAACATAAGGCATAGTGAGTTCTGTGGTAAGAGTTCTCCTTCATTTTCGAATATTGGGATCAATAGGTGTAATTACATATTAGGCGAGTATGTAGGTTTGAGTTGGTGGCTAATAATAAATACCTTCCTATTATATAATAGGCTTAGGGCAGTAAATCATTTTATTCAATGTAAAGTGGTCTGCTATTAGGTATAAGATTTTGAAATTAAAGAGATCTGTTAGCCCACTAATAAATTTTTTAATATTATTATTAGGTGTAAGTTAGGACTAGATGAGGTGGGTGGTATGACTAGCTGTCTATTCATAACTGCATTTGTTCTATATATATATATTAGGAATAGGGCAAGTAAATTTTTTTAATCAAGCTTAGTAAAATGTGGTTGCATTTCCAATAGCATTTGTGATGCACACAACTGTTGGAATGCATCAAACCATATTTGCTAAGTCTGATTAAAATGATTTGCTTCGTAGATTAGGTGTAAGTTAAGACTAGATGAGGTGGGTGGTATGACTTGCTGTCTATTCATAACTGCATTTGTTCTATATATATATATTAGGAATAGAGCAAGTAAATTTTTTTAATCAAGCTTAGTAAAATGTGGTTGCATTTCCAATACCATTTGTGACGCACACAACTGTTGGAATGCATCAAACCATATTTGCTAAGTCTGATTAAAATGATATGCTTTGTAGATTAGTGTAGAGTCACTAAGGGACATTTGAATGTTTTCCTAGAATTTGTTAATTTCTAAATTGTTAATTTGTTTAATTTTGTATTTTCTACGTCACTTTTGACGTCACCTCGCTATTTTGAGGTTTAGTTTTTGTTGTAGTTACTTTGTCCCCTCAATGTAATATTACGTGTTATTCTGTTGCTCATTTGAATTTGCGAGGGAAGGATCACGTGATTTAGAATTTGTAAACAATTATCAGGTAATAATTTATTCTTTGTATAAATAGGGAATTATTGTAGCAATTGTTTTTTTGCTTGGGCACTGCCCTCAGAAAGACCATTTCAGAATCAAGTCTTGTTTTAATCGAATGTGTTCTTTTCACTGATGTTTACTTTTTGCATGATTATTCTAATTGTTGTTAGTATATTGCTTGCTTAAGTCACAGCGACTATTTGGGAGTGTGATGCGTAATGCTGGATGGTTAGTAGCCTGAATCATGGTTTGTATTAGGTTACTAATAGGTGTAGGGAAATAATAAACCTTTTGGTTCTTGTCATACTTGCACTTATAATAATTGACACAGAGATTAAATCATGCCACTGGCGAATGTGAATGTGCAGTAGTTATGCACTATTTAATAGTTAGCTGAGAAATAAGAACTATTTTGAGACCCTTGTTTTGTATTGAGGTAGAAAATAAAATGTTGAGACAAGTTAAGCACTGCACCTTCTTATCACAAGCTGCCTTCCCCTCAGGTAGCACTTTGGCTGGACGCCGTATGAAGTGGTCATTCTGGTTACAAAGTTACAGTGGATGAATTACCAATGCCTGTTGTTCTTATGATCTCTTGTTATTTAATTGTTCTGTTGGAATCATGCCTGCTCTATGTAGGTCTAAAGTGTAACCTTCTTGCAGAGTCAACTAAGTTTCTTTTGTTAAAGCATGTATAGTCCCCAGCCACCAATTCTACATGGTGACACTGACGTGATCTTGAACTCTCCAATGTGTGCTGGTGGATTGATGCTAGGAGATGTACTCCAGTCATGAAGTTTGTATGCTTACCAAGGTGGTCGATTTATTCAGAACTGCTGCTGCTGTGTTCTAACTATTATGGTTGAGTTTCTTTTCTTTTGGTGTAATTGAGCTGGGATAGTTTTTTCCCCTGGCCGTGAATCAACTTCACAATCACAGATGTATAGCTGGTGCATTCATGTTAATTCACATGGTAAATATTTTGATGCTACGAGGGTGTTACCTTCTCCCTTGTGATTTGTTTGTGTGGCCTACTTTAATTGTCTCCATTTTTGTGCATGTTAGAGAGTTGTCACCAAACCTTTGGTGATGGAACCTACTCCCCAATCTTTGCTCACTGTCTTTTGCTATGCTATTGATTGGTTGTTTGGTTGACAGGCTCCCAACTGTAAGGAAGAATTTGTGATTCTAAGAAAAGTTATATTCTCATTGTTTTCTGGATTTTTGTACCCTCTCTCTCAGAAGAGTTACATTCTTGTTTTTGATTTTCCCCTGTCTAAGAAAAGTTACATTCTCTGTTCTTTCCTTGTGTTGAAATGGATTCAACCCACACAGTTATTTGTTCTACATTGGGTCCCCTTTAGTGGGGATCCCCTGTGTGAGTGATGCATCATTGGATCATTAATTAGCTTGTCTCAACCAATCTCTCCAGATCTGCTGCCTTGGTTACAAACTCACTGAGTGTTGAACACTCAAAATGCTCTGCTGATTCCACTTTGTCCTCCAATGCTGAATCCTACCCTTGTGTTGATTATAAAACTCTTGAGATTGAGCACTTGCAAGATTCGCTATCACAGCAAGTTGCGCTGCCAATAGAGGAAGAGTGCCATATCAATGCCCTCCAGGCTGAGCTCAACACCCAGCAGGTTGATTTCCAATTGATAGAGCAGAAGTTGCTCGACTCAATTATGTCCCTGCAGTTGCAGGTTAACCAACTCACTTCCACATCAAAGCCAACCCCACCATCAAGCTGTGATGGTTATGTTACTACTGCAGCTCTTCAAGATTTTGGCAAACAACTAATGAGTCATTTCTAGCATATGCTGGAGGTCCAGCAAGAGCCTCGAGTCTGAGCCCCTGCTGAAGAGGTGATTCCTCCCAGGTCGACTTCCCAACAGGCTACCACAACTAACTTTGAGCCTATATTCATGCAGTCCTCAATTTTGTTTGCAACAACACTGCCTACTCTCACGACCCCAGCTTGGCCCACCAAATCACACTCAGCACTTCCATTTCCAGTGAGCACCTCTGTTATGCCTACTGCTTCCAAGCACATTGCCAATGGAAGCCCTTAATCTAGTGTGCCTCACAGATGTCTGATATATGGCAAACCACAGTTTAAAACCTCTGTCCTCCCTATTGAGACTCTGGGAGGCCTAGAGTGTTTTAACAAAATTCCGCACTACCAAAATTTACAGGCCAAATCAATGCTGTTTCTCAAACCTTTGAAGAATGGTTCTTCCTGTTTGAATTAACTATGCAGCAATATTGCAAGACGCAAAACAATGATGTGTCACAGTTTCCATTATACCTCAGTGGACTGGCTTTTAACCAGTATATGATGCTAGACAAAGTAAGAAAATCCAACTACCAGCTATTGGTTGGGTATTTTGAGGACCACTATAAAGTGCCTCACAATAAGCATCAGTATAGAACCCTTTTATGTGATATGACTTTTCAGAAGAGCAATGACGTGAGCAATTACATAACCCAGGTTGAGAAGCTGTTCTGCCTGAGCAGTCTATCACCCGAGTATTCTCGTCATGATTTGTTTACATACATCTGTCGTGGGTTTTCACCAGCTCTTCAGTCTCAGTTGTAACTTAAGTGTGATCCAGAGGACGACCTACACACTATCATAAGGAAGGCGATTAGTATTTTTTATTTACAACACCAGTCAGATCAATAGAGATGTTGCCAAGCTCAAGTCTACTTCTAGCCCCAGCAAGCCCCCAGTCAGGGGAGGCCCTTCACTAGTAAAGAAACAGAGTGAGCCACTTACTAGGTGCTATCATTGTGGACAAGTAGGCCATTTAAGAAATGCATGAACCACTGCCATCCAAATCATTGTGAATGGAGATGGTTTTATAATAGATGATGAGGCTGCCATGCCTGGCAGTGAAGCTAGAGGGAGCGCTGCCTCCAAGTAAATGAGTGCAGGAGATCTTAGTGATTACCCACCTTATGCGGAATAACATAATTCCCATCATTATCAATGGGAGTCAAATAAATGCTACCATGGATACTGGAGCCACTGCCTTGATCATTAGTGAGGTGTGTTGCTCAGCCCTATGCATGAGCAGAGACGCTCTCAATCCATCCAGTTGTAAGTTGATTGATGCCTCGGGAAACTCGATCTCCCTGAGAGGAAAAGTAAAGGATGTAGATATGTATGTCAACAACAAACTGTTCCAGAATTAATCTGATAGTCATGGATACTTCTTACCACCCTCTCCCCTATGACATTATACTGGGGAGCGACTTCTTAGAATGAAATTTGTGTGTGATTAATTTCGGAAATAAAACAGTTTCAATATGGGATGACAAAGCTACCTGGTTGACAATGGTCCCAGATGAAGAGCTTTGTTTTGAGTTGAATGAGTTGATAATCATAGAAGGCTGCAACTGGACTTGTGTCCCCATCTTTTCTGGTGCAGCATATAACGGAGATGTGATGGTGGTTTGACCCAAAGGAAACTGCCCAAGAGGCATTAAGCTGTTGCCTGATCTGTGCCATTTCAAGCATGGTAAATCGTACATCACTATACTTAACAACTCCTGTTCTCCAGTTCAAATCAATGCTGATAAGTTTACAATTATGGCTGTGCCTGTCAGGCGGACTGCAGTACCTGCTGACTGCGTACCCATTTGCACTGTCATACATGACCTAGAGGGACCTCCAGACCCCATGAAGATCCCGGAAGTAACTGGGGAGACTCATCTGCACCTCAGTGAGGAGGAACATGAAGCTTTGAGATTGCTGCTTTGGCGGAAGAGCAAAGTATTCAACTATGGGACAATCAGCATAGGCAAAGCTGTTGGCGAGGACACTCTATCAACATAACTACTAACAAGCCAATAAGGCTGCAGGTGTTGTGGGTTTGCAAAAGTCATAGAGATGCATACAAAGACGTGTTAAGCAGCCTCCTAGAGACTGGTATCATCCAGGCTAGTAATAGCCCTTATGCAGCTCCCACCATCTTCATAAAGCAGGGAGACAAGTATCGTCTCTGCATTGATTTTCATAAACTAAATGACATTACAATCAAGGATGCCTATCCTCTGTCGAGGATAGAGGACCTGCTCTATGGTGCCAGCAAGTTCAAGCACTTTTCATGTCTGGACTTATGCAAAGCCTACTGGCAGGTGCTGATGAAGGCTTCAGATATTCCCAAGACTGCTTTTATAACGCCCTATGGTCTGTTTGAGTGGCGCTACATGGCTTTTGGTTTGTACAACGCCCCTGCGACATTCCAGAGGTATGTGACCAAGGTGTTGAAAGGTGACGCCAACCTATTAGAGCGTGGCATTTGGCATACATTGACAATATTCTTGTTGCCAGTAACACATTTCAGGAACATCTCAACAAGTTGGAATGCACCCTTGAGTTACTCCAGAATGCTGGATTGCGGGTGAATGGAAATAAATGCGCCATTGTGCAGAACAAGGTCACTTTCCTAGGGCATGTGGTTGAACCAGGAAAGATCTCCATAAAGACAAATGCCAAGGATTACCTCGACCAGATTGAGACACCTAAAAGCCGTAAGGATGTGCAAAGGCTCATGGGCTTAGTAAATTATTATAGGGATGTTTCTCCCCAACCTGGCTGAAAAGACGAAGAACATCTCTTGTTTACTAAGAAAGTCAATTGAGTTCCAATAGATGTGGCGAGAACAGGAGGAGCTTAATGTAATTAAGAAGGAGTTAAAAAGGATCTTAACATTCAACCCTGATTTTTCAAAGGGTTTCACCATCAATTGTGATGCCAGTGCTGTGGCTATAAGCAGGGTCATAAGCCAGGTAATTAATGGAGTCAAGACTCCTATCCAATATTTCAGCCACAAACTGCAAGCTGCAGAACTTAACTATGGTGCCATGAAAAGTGAAATGCTCATGGTAGTTAAGTCACTAAAGAAATTCAAGTATTTTATTGTATTGGGCCACCCTCTTACAGTGCACACTGACAACAGTATTCTGGCCTGGCTCAAAAAGTACTCTGGCGATAAATCAAGCATCATAGCTAGATGGATAGAGTTCCTCAATGATTTCAATTTTACCATCAAACACTGACCTGGCAGACACCATCTGAATGCTGATTATTGAATGGCTCTTCCAAGCTATGGGCACAACCTAAAAAGGCCTGCAGGAAGGAAAGTGCAGTTCAGATTCATCCTCCTTATGGAATATGAAGCACTGCCAGACATCAACATGGATCAGCACGGCAGAGCTATCCTGCCTGTCCTCATGTGAGAAGAGATAACCACAGAGGAGATCCATAAACATCAGGAAGGCGATAAAATAATGTCAGAAATCTTATGTCGAATAGTGGACCCCCTGTTTCCAATGGGCCCACTAACACATCGATATTTTCAGCAAATCCAACTAGCAAGTTAGTGATCAGGGGCTCCTCTATGCAAAAAGCAGGAACAATTGGCTGGCTATCCCAGAATATTACCAAAACAATCTTGTGAGACAAATTCATGAATATGGCCACCTGGGCATATTACAAACAGAGAAAACCTTTAATGCAAGGTACGTGACCATTGGGATTCAAGTTGCAGTGATTGATGTGATTGACAAGTGTGAACAATGCCTCTTACAGAATGTGAGTCATTTCCCTGAGCAACATGCAGTGCNCAGGTACTAGTCAAGTATTTGCTTATTTACTACAAAGTGCTATAAATATATTCAAAATNGGCATATTACAAACAGAGAAAACCTTTAATGCAAGGTACGTGACCATTGGGATTCAAGTTGCAGTGATTGATGTGATTGACAAGTGTGAACAATGCCTCTTACAGAATGTGAGTCATTTCCCTGAGCAACATGCAGTGCTTGAAAGTCAGACAGCCAAGAGGCCAAATGAAGTCATCCACATGGACTTGGAGAAACTGTCTCATGATAACAAGGGATACCAGTACCTCCTGGTTATGGCCGACCATTTTACCAAATATGTGCATGTGATCCTGCTCAAAAACACCATGGCTGTGCAGATAGCCGAGAAGATTATGCAGGAATGGATCCTCAAGTTTGGGCCCATGGAGAGGCTGGTCTCTGACAAAGGCCCACAGTTCAAAAACAATCTAATGATGGCCCTGAGCTGTGAAATGGAAATTATACATGAGTTCACCACGGCCTACCATCCTCAATCCAATGGCTTGGTGGAACATCTCAACAGAATGTTAATTAAGTTGCTGTGAGTAGCTTTAGCCTGAGTGGCCAGAAGCCAGTGGAGATGTGTAGTCAAGGCTGTTGAGTTTTTCAAACATTTCTATTCTGAGACTATGATCAACACCAAGGATGCTCATATGTTGGACACTGACGCATTGATGACACTACTGTAGAATCAGGCCTTTCCGCTGTTAGAGTATTGCTTGTAGAAAAACTATTACTTTTCTCAGATAAAACAGTAAGCAGAGGTGGCACTCTTCTAATTCTCTCCTTTACAATAAGTGTTCAGTTTATTAACTTAATTTAATATGTGTGAGCCTTTTAGCTACATAACTTACTCCAACTTATTTAGGTAAAACAGAGATAATGGAAGACAGGATCAACACTTGAAGGTACACATGCATATCCAGGAACTCATATACCAGCTGCATCTACAAATGGAGCCGCTGTTGTGGGGTAGAAACCAACAAAGGAATTGGTATGTGAATAGCAAACTCAGTGTGATGGAATTTGCAACTACTTAAGAATTTAGTGCATTGATTGTTTTTGTTATTCTGAACTTGTGTAAGAAATGAAGTAGTGCAACCTGGATGCTTAAGTAGCTTATTATAGAGCCTTACATGTAATAACCCTACATATATAGAAATAAGTAATAGTCCTTGATACATGTAACCAATCAATGCTGCCTGCAGAAAAATATGGACATGAGATGGCCAGAGGTCTACCATAGGAAACAACGACCAACTTGTTGTGACTATTAAGTAATCTATATGTAATAGAATATAACAATACGATTTAAATAACCATCTAAATGCAAATAATAACAAATCACTGATCATCACTTCAAGTATATTTATAGCACTTGGTAATAAACAACTAAATACTCGACTAGTACCTGCTAATCTTTTCTTGTTTACAGTTTTTTCCTCATTTAATATTTCTGCTACAATTACGCAATGTCAGCATTAATTTGAATATGCTGTTTGACCATCTAACATTTTGTCAAATACTGTTGAGCATAATTTTAAATCTAATTGCACAAAATGTTTTACAAAATGAAATAATCAATCCTATCATGTGTTTACATTTAAATCATTATAATCATTATAAATATTTTTAGTCTTTGTTTCCTTCATCTTTTTCTCTCATTTTGACCACACATGATAGTTTTGATGGATTATGTCACACTCCCCCTCCAGCGTAGCTAATTAAGGATAACCACTTGCTCTCCATGTACCATCTCTGCTGCCTTTCTGATTATCTTGTTTGCTTCTTTCATCTCCCAGCTAATTTTTTCATACAATTCTTCTTTAGTAATTTTCAACACATCTTTTTCTGTAGTTAACATCTTTTTGTGTCTTAGAAACAACGGGTTTTTCAGGGATTTTGCTATTGTGCACATGCTCCATAGTTTGTTCAGTTTCTCATTGAATATTTCGTAATGTTTCCGATACAATTTCATTCCTTTTATTGCTATCATTAGCGTCATAATCGCATCAATTCTACTTGTATGTGCTAGATCTGGATGAATCGTGGTGTTCAGATAGAAGAATTCGTAAGTTGATCTTAACAATTTCAATATCAATGCTTTGTTGTAGAAAGCACTCATATTTTCCAGAACTTCTTCTTTGCTAATGTCTTCTGGTTCCCTTTTTTTCTAGTCTTACCATGGTAATAATCTCCACTCTTCACATTTCGTCGTAATAATGATACTGTGAGCTCCAAAGTTCTCCCCATACAATGTCGTTGATTCCTGAAAACAATATTACTGTTTGTGTAGATTGTTTTTCAATTTCATTACGGATTTTCTTGATCTGCTTGTATATAGGTTCTCCTTCCTTGTACAGATCATAGGGCATTACTTGTCCTTCTATGAAAATCCTCTCCTTGTTGTTGTTCTTTAATAGTATTTCTTTTGACTTTTTATACCTTTCATCGTTAACAATTTTCTCTGCTGCTTGTCTATTATTAACATAGGCACTTTCCTCATGCCACATCGCTTTGGCCACCTTTTTATCTTTTAATCGCCAAGTCGGTAGCAACATTGGTATGAAAATTGTTGGTGGCAGTGTACATTTCAAAATTGTTGTCATCGTTTTCTCTTCTATAGCTTCATATGTGCCCTGCATGTCTGGTGGTGTGGCCATACCAAATGTAGCCGGGTAGTTATTTTTGGATTTCTTGATGTTTTCCCAAAAAGTATCCGTCAAGCCATTTTTCATCAAGCTCTGCACCGTTTCGGGCTTTATTACTATCTTTGAGGTAATGCACTCAATGTCAACTGCGATTTGGTTTTGAGGTTCCAGTAATTCATCAATTTCTTGTCTTGTAAACGCCTCAGTGCACAGTACTTTAATTAATTATTTGGTCTCACGTTCATAAACCTCGCCGACTATTCTCTGCACTATGTTGTTTTTCCGTTCTCTTCACACCGTGATTTCTACCAATAATCTTTCATTGTCAGTATCCACCCATGACAGTTCACTGGGTTCTTGTTAGCCCCATTTTTCCAAGTTAACCTTATAGATTACTCTTTGAGTGTTGGGGATCAGCGTGATATCAGTGGATTGCAACAACTTCTCTTCCATCAGCATCTCCTTCTTACTTTTGCTCACCATCTCGATGATTTCGATAGGACAATTCTTTCCTTCTTTCCGCATTGCTTCAGAACGTTTAAAAATTTTGGTGTATGCACACTGGCGATAGTTCTTCAAATATTTTCTTATTTCTTTCGTAATCAACTCGTGTACTCTCTTTTCTTTCACTGCTTTTATTGTTTGTAGAGTTTCTGCATGCTCCCTTCTTATTAGATTGTGCGTAGTGAGCCATTATGGCATTTGAGTGCTCACAATTTTGTATTGGAAGTTGCACCCCACATATACTTTTTGGTTTCGTCTGTTAATATCTCGACTTCACTTGGACATATTCCTGTCTTGTTTGCAAGCTCTATTACACTAGGTCTTCCTAATGTGTGCTGTTGAATTAATAGTTTCGTAAAGTGCTTTTTGAATCTCTGTTGCACCTTCTTTGTGGGAGATAACAGTAATATTTCAACATTCTGCAGCATCCATTGTTTGATGTTTGTGGGAATTGGTGCAATGGCTATCTCATATTTCTTTTGTCGAGCTATTTGTCGTCACTCCTTCCTCATCATAGGCAGTACTAATTTGTTGTTATTTGTTAACGCAATCACTAGTATCCATATCACAGTTCTTGCTCTGATTTCTGGTGTGTTTATTTCTTTGAACATTTGTGTTTTAAAATTCCGTTTGGCCATTCTTTGTGGGTTGGTTTGTCCGCTTTTATTTCTGACCATACCATTGCTATTTTCTCCAAATGTTCAGGCGTTTGATTTAAGCTACATTTTAGAAAAATGTTTCCAGTTTCATCTAAATTGTCGATTATTCCCAGCAACTCCATTTTTCTTGTCTGGTAATACATATCAATCACGATCTTTGATTCTACCATAATTCGTTCAGCCAGTGCCATTTCATTGATTTGCAGATCCACCTTTATAAGCTCCAATATTTTAACTGTTCCACTATTCAACATAAATAGGTTATCATGTTTAATCTCCACTTCCTTTATACATTTCGGCAGTTCATCTTCTTTCTGTGTAACAACTATTATTACTCTCATTTTATTTTTCTTGGCTATTTTTAGAGTTTCTTCTATATTAGACTGAAGCCTCTTTGATACTATTTCGGTATCTTTTACAAAATATCATGAGATGCTTTTTGTCCAAGTTTACTTGTTTGCATTCAGATATAATCCTTTCTCTGTTCTTCTTTAGCTTCTGCACATCTTTCATAGTGAACTGTTCGTCGAATGTAATGTGGACTGTGCTTTTAAAATATGGTCTATTGAATTGCTCTTCCATGTCTCCTGTGTATGCTATTATTGTGTTGCATTTGGGACGGTTCTTCTTGTCAATCACTATCAGAATTGCATAGCTTTCGTTTTCTTTGGTGGACGTGCTGTTTCTTATCAATCTCTTTGTTTCCGGCGACAAATTATCATATGAGTTGTACCTCATTTTCTGATTTGCTATAAAATAGGGGTGAATTCTTTCTTTCCCTATTTTTGTTATTCGGCTTTCCCTTTCTTCTGATCGTGACGATTTCATTGTAGTTGACATTTGCCAGTATGAAAATATTCCTGAGCTCGTTGTTGTAGGGAATGAACTCATTGACGGTATTTCTGATGTATCCATATCTGAGTCATCACTTATAGGCTGCGTTTCCCAACTTTCCAAAACTATTGATGATGTTTCCTCGTTGCCCTTTAATTGGCATTGAGTACTACTGGATGTTGAAGGGGAGTGTGCATAATTTGGTATTTCCAACCTCACGCCCTTTAATTGGCGATCAGTATCTTGTCGATGGCCCTCATTTACCCGCCTGCCCTTTATCTGACATTTGGTAAGGGTGATTTCTCCTTGATTGTCTCCATCCTCATACCCTTTATTCGATAATCAGATTGAGGAGACCTCCTTCTTATTCTTCTTCTTTTATTTGTTGCTGTCATATGCTCTGTCATCATACCCTTTAATTGGTAATAGGACTGCAGAGCCCTCTCCTTACTCTTCGTCTTGTGTTACTAGGTGGTGAATTCTGTATCATCATGCCCTTTAATTGGCAATCAGATTGCGGAGACCTAGTTTTACTGGTGGAACTCGTCAATGTTTCCTCTGCCCTCACATCCTTTAGTTGACGATCAGATTGTGGGGTTCTCTTCCTTCTCACTCTTCTCGATTTCATTGGTGATCGTGTGTCCGGGTTCTCTTCCTTCTCACTCTTCTCGATTTCATTGGTGATCGTGTGTCCATTTCATATTTCCTAAATTCAGTTACTAAATTAATATCCCACATTTCGGGGTCATATTTTGTTTTATTTCTCATGTGGTATTGCATTGATATTGGGGTTTGCGCTTCTCTGCCATACATAGCCTTATACAGCGTCATCCCCATTGTTGAATGCACTGATGTGTTATAGAAGTATTCAACTATTTCCAATATTTCTCTCCAATCTCTGCCTCTGATTCTTGAGGTTAATACTCATATCAATTTAATCATCGTTCTATTTAAACTTTCTACTGCCCCATTTGCTTGTGGGTGATACGCCTTTGTCTTTTCAGTTAGTATTTCCATCAATTTAGTCATCTCCTAAAATAGTTTACTTTCAAACTGTATGCCCCTATCTGATATTATTGTTTGCATTGGTCTGAACTTTAGAATCCATTCTTTCATGATCTTTTCCACTACTACTTTTGCTGTTGTTGAATCTAGTGGTATCATCTGAGCATATTTCGTAAAATTATCTACTAAGACCAATATGTACTGATAACCCTCGTCATCCTGAGATAATTTCTCTAGATCTACATGAACAATTTCATTGGGTGCTGTTGCCAAAATTTTTTCCAGCAGCACAGTTTGTATCCGAAAATGGCTCTTATTATTTATGAGACATGTATTGCACTTATTGATGACATCTTCTACCGTTCTTCTAATACTCATCATTATGAACCAGGCATTAAAGGTATTCTCCATCTGTATTATGCCCAAATGTCCGTTCTCATGTATCTTTCAAACTAATTCCCTTTTATAATATTCGGGGATTGCTATTCTCAGTGTTTTTCCCTCTATATACAAAAGTCCGTTTCTATTAAATTTCCACTTATATCTTTGGAAGTAACTCTTGGCTTCCTTTCCCAGCATCCAATTGTCATCATGCATTTTGTCTCATATATCTTTCAGAATTATATCGGTTTTCTGCTTTTCAATTATATCTTTTTCGGTTATTTCCTCCTTAATTATTATTGGCATGATTGTATTTCCTTTCTTATCTGTATTAATATCGGGTAGTTCGGCATACTCGTTGTGCGACATAAACTGAAATTGTTTCTTTTAACTATCCACTTTTTCCAAATCTCTCTGATATTCTGGGAATGCTGTCCAAAAATCTGCGTTTTTATGCAACATCCCTTTCCGATGTTCTATCGTAAATCTAAACTCATTTAGATATTCAATGCATCATGACACAATTGCCGACTTATTACCCAAAAACTTTTTAAGCCGTGCTAATCCACTATTATCAGTTCTCACTTTAAAGGTTTGTCCTGTTAAAAAATAACGAAATTTCTTTATGCTTTCGACTAGTGCCAACATTTCCAATTTCTTTGAGCCATAATTTTCCTCACTCTGTTTCAGTTTGCGACTAAAAAACTGTATGGGCATTTCTTTACCATCCTTTATCTGACCTAGGCACGCTCCTATTGCGACGTTACTGGCATCGCAGTCAAGGATAAATTCCTTGTCGTAGTCTGGTGTATTCAATGATGGCATCCTGTTCAATTCATTTTTTATGTTATCCAGCTGATCTTGTTCTCTCCATGTCCACTCAAAGATTTTATTCTTTTTAAGCAATTCTGTCATTTTACCAGTTTTATGAGCCACATTGGATATGAATGAACCATAATAATTAATAAAACCCATAATCCGCTGTAAGTCCTTTTCTGTTTTCAGACTACTAATGTTTTGAATCATGTCCTTCACATTATTTTTCATTCGTATTTTGCCTTTTCGAATTTGTCTCCCCAGGAATACTACTTGCTCCTTTAGAATTTCACATTTCTTTTTGTTAACACGTAGACCTGACTTATACAAGATGTTCAATGTTCTGTCCAGCTTCTCAAATTGTTCTTCAATTGTATCACTTGCTATCAATATGTCGTCTATATATGCACTTATCCCTTTTCCAACTTGTTTATTATTCTGTTTCAAAACTTTTGTTACATATCTTTGAAACATAGCTGGGGCATTACATAATCCGAAAGCCATATACATCCACTTGAACAGCCCATACAGCATTATAAATGCTGTTTTTTCAATATCCATAGGCTCCATTGGCACCTGCCAGTATGCTTTACAGAGATCTATACATGTGTAATAATTATTTTTGGTGGCTTCGTATATAATATCCTCTATCCTCGGGAGTGGATAGGCGTCTTTCTTGGTAATATCGTTAAGTTTCTGGAAATCTATACAGAGTCTATATTTCTCTCCTTGTTTTACAAAGACTGTGGGCGCAGCAAATGGACTCTCGCTTGGCCTTATTATCTTGTTATCGATTAATTCATTCAAGATGGTATTATAATGTTCTTTCAGGTGCTCAGGGACTCTTCTACATGGTAGTCTTATCAGCTCTTCAGTTGTTGTTACTATTTTATGTGTCTCCCCCACTGCCTTTCCCACGCTTATTTTGCCATAGTTAAAAATTTTTGCATGTCTTTTTAGTATCGTTATTAGCTTCTTTCTTTCCTCCTCATTCAGATGTTGATACTCTTCTTCTGTTATTTCCGGTATTTGATATTCTGCATTGTCTTCTTCTATTATATTGATTGCTTTATTCACCATCATTTTTTTGGTTCTCACTTTTTTTCCTTTTAGTTTTAAGGTGTTCTTTTTTATGTTCACCACATGATTTGTTGCATTTAACATTGGTATCATTCCTTTACCTTCTTTTAATACACACAAACTCGATGGGATTGATACTTTTTTCGTGTTGATCCCTTTTTGATCATATATCATGACTTCAGCCATTATGTGTTTCTCTGTCTCTATTTGACACATCTTCCAGTTGTTCGGTGGAATTTTTATGTCTTCCTTTAATCGAAATTCTATTATTTCCGTGTTTTTCTCTTCTTCACAAGTCGTTACCACTTCTTCCTGGACTGATATGGTTTTGTTAGTGTAATCAATAATGCATTTATTATTCATTAAAAAATCATTCCCCAGTATCACCTCGTAGGGTAGTGAATTTTTCTCTGTATTGATTACAGTGAATGTTTGCAAAAACGTGGTATTAGCAATCCTCATCAGTACCTCCATTAATTTACCTTTAGTATCAATATAGTCTCCTGATGCATTTAGTAATCTGCTTTTTTCACTTTCCAATTTTCTGTCATCAAAGCCTATTTTTGCCACACATTTGTCAGTAATAATTGATATTACTGCTCCCGTATCTATGGTTGCCTTGACCATCACTCCATTTATTACAACTGTAATTGTATTAGTCTTGATTAGGTCTGTTACAATTAGCACGGGTGCACAGTTTACCAGAGACGGCGCTCCCTCTAATTTAAAGTATCACTACTTGTCTCTTCTGTTTGTTCCAATTCATCTTCATCATCTAGTAGATCTTCCTCATC
>CABFPE010000150.1:1107897-1121299 GCA_900660155.1 Hofstenia miamia | reverse complement strand
GTCAATATCCTCCACATCACTTTCTTCTCCCGATTGGTATTCAACTGAATCATCTTCACTAACATCATCGTCGCCTGACCAGTATTCATTACTATCACTGTCAGATAAATCCATTGTGAATGTATGCAAACTAGACTGACAATTATACAATACAAGACATGCTTTATGCTACTATAGTCATTTTATATTGGCCAATGAAATTCACCTGTTACGCTGAGTGTGAAGAGTGGAAAGACAGAGTATTGATCGCTCCGCATATATAATTATTGTACTGTGTTGATGCATAAAAGCGTGTATTGATTTACTTACATTCCTACCTAAAAAGAAGGTGCCTCTGAGGCACCGACGTGGATGCCCATGTACTAACAATTCGAGCGGATATGCGTGAGTTAATATGACGCATTGTGGTCTACTTATAATTTTCTTTTTCTTTTATAAACCATGTTGGTGTTTTACTTGATCCCGGAGACCTGCTAACTTTTATATGTCTTGAAGCTTCCTTAAATTGATGTAGTGTTGCAAAAGTAAAGTAACATTTCTTCTTGTCTCTTAAATTTTAATTAATTATCATTTGTTCATGATTATGAATTTTTCTTTGTTCACCATAATTAAATTTTCCAATTTCTTAAATTTTTCAGACTTACCGAGATTTAAGCCACATTGTTTTTCTTTATTGTTTTAAAATAGGCAATCTTTATAAGAATGTTCATTTGTACAATACATACAGTTAAATGTTTCATTTAAACAAATCTTTAATGTATGTCCAGATTTCCCACATTTTGAACACATCTTTATATAATGATGATCATTAACTTTTAGTATTGTTAAACCGAGTTTAATTTTATTTGTAATAAATACTTTTTTTAATTGTGGCTTTGTTTTTATAATTATCTCTTTGGAGTAAAACTTACTTGCTTTACTAAAAACAACTGATACATCCCCTTCCTTAAGTTTTTTTAGCAGTGTGCTGTTGCTATCAAACATCCTTTTGATAAACAAATCATAATCTTCAGTCTCTTCATATAAAAGAATGTTTGATCATTTTAATTCAGGTAGAAGCTTGTTTGATGTTTTAATAGTTACATTTTTTATTTTTGTAAGTTCTTTTTCAATTACATTAATTTTCTTTATGTCATTATTGGTAGTGATCTAAGTTGTTGAAGAAAATTTTCGTTTTCATTGTCAATGTTTTTATTGGTTTTTTCAATATCACCAATATGTTTGATACATTCCTTATTGCTTAATGATCCATCTTTTTGATGTAGTAATTTGCTTTTTAACATAATTTTTGGTTTATAAGCTTTTTCTTGAGCTTGTTTCAGGATTTTTGAGAATTCTACTATTGCAGAACTTAATTCATTAGTTTTAATACTTGAAATAATACTATTACAGTCCAATTTGTTTTTACTGCAAATATTCAGACCATTTTTATGTAATATTCGAGGTCAGTAATAGACATTAATTTTCGATTTTTGATCATTTCTAAGCTTAAACACTTCTGAATACACCATTGACTTCATTCAGAGGTATTTCCAATTTATTATCTATAAAAGTTCATAAATTTCGATGCTAAAAAAGTTACTTACATGGGAACTTCTATATTAATGTTGATCATCCGCTTCACTTTTCGATCGTACTATTTCTGAACAACTTGCTTTTAAAAATCATTTTTACCAATTGCTGTAAATTATCTTAGAAATGGCGAATTACCAAAATATGCTAAAAAGGATATTTACTAACACTACTAGCGATGTACAGCATTTTGTATTTCTGTACTTATGTTTATTTTTTGTTTTTTCCTCTTTACATTTGGGTTGTTTTTGTATAAATGTACAGGAAATAAAGCGACTATCTATTTATTTATTTATTATTATTATGGCTAATAAACAAAAATTGTTTAAATTCTAAAATTAAATCTTCTGCTTGTTTTTTGCTTAAACTTTTGTCAACAACGGGTCACATTTACATACAAACGGGTCACCCGGTCATGATTTGTGACCAAATTACACCTCTGATATGAATATTGCGCCTTCAGATTAAAACACATAAATTTTCATAGCAAGCTTTCAAAGATCTTTTTCATGACAAGAACACATAAAAAAACACAATTTGTTATTGGTTCTGTGGAAATCATTATTTTAATGAAACTGATACATGTATTTGCATTTTTTATTTAAACTGATCCATAATAATGTTATTTTTAGTTCCTGACGCTCCCGAATATTTTGAAGGAGAATTTGTTCAAGAGAAACAATTAATAAACCTCAAATGGAAACGTCCTTTGGACATGCATTCAACCAAGGAGTCTGAATGGAAATATAAGCTTATCTACGGAAAAAGGAATTTAGCTCTGTATTTCATGAATTACACTGATTTCAATTTCAGTATTACAAATCATACTGTATTTGGGGTCCATAACTTTTCTACATATACTTTTGTATTATATGCGGTTAATGAACATGGTGGAGGGAACTCAATTGAGATAATCATTGCAACAGATATCGTATGTAAGTAAAATTTTCATATTTAACTTCTTTTTCCAACTATTTCTGGGAATTTTTTATTGAACTACATTTATTTTGACAGATGGCGCATGAAATGGTCAATTTTTCTGTGAGATTGCTAGATATAATACATTCTAGAATATTCTTGTAGTCTTTAACTATTGATTCACAATTACACAATATATTTGAAATTGTGACTGAGACCACTGACCTTAGCCTATGTCCACTCTCTAATATGGATCTTGCCAAGTTTTTTCGATCTTTGTCATTTTGCATCAATTACTGTTTTTGAGTAAAACCTTGTATGAGAAGTTATTAATGTAATTGCTGAGATCAACTGCAAGATTGACTTACTTCAAATTACGATTTTTGCCGACTTTGAATCATTGACAAATGTTCTGATAAATTTATTTATATATATATATATATATAGGACTTTCAAAAAGTCATCATCTAATTATCTATTGTTATTAAATCAAAAATATGTTTCTGATAATATAAGCTGTAATAAAAATTGCAAAGCTTTTCACTCTTAAAATTGAAACCTAATATTGTGGTAATTTATTTTAATTCATTTTCATATTTCTTGTGGCATTTATTTCTATGATTATATGCATATTGTTCTTAAAAATATTTTTATGCTAATAATAATTAATACATAGTATAATAATTTGTCAAGAATTTACTTAAGTCATTAATATTTTAGCAACTACAGAACACTCCTACATTTTACACGGTTTGGCTTTTATTTTAAATTTTTTTTCTATTCCGGATTATTGAAAATCTTATTATTAGTGCACAGCCTATTGTAAGAATAGTTTTAAAAAAATTCTGACACTAAAAGGTAACAATAATGTAATTTATGTAGAGAAATATATTTTTGAGGTATGAAAATTACTATAAACTGAGATTGTTCATAGCTGATCAGCTGAGATCTTTGATTTCTAAAATTGAAAAAAAAATAAATTAAAATATATTTTATGAATTCTCTAAGTGATTTCCAAAAACAATTTAATTTTAAACAGCTTTACAGCAAATACAATTTCATTTTTAATCATTCTTTACATATGATTATCTTACTTAATATTTTACGGAGATTGTTCAAACCTGAAATCCATTAATTCAGATATTTTCAATCAAGACATTCTATATAAATAAATATATATATATATATATATATATATATTATGTAATGAGGAATTTTGTGATATGCCTAAAATTTCAGTGAATTTTTGAAATTTCAATTAAGTAAAAACTTCATAAAACGACTAATTTTGAGAAGTTGGCGTTAGGATTAGGGTTAGGGTTAGCATTTTTCAAAATATATACATGAAGTATCTAGGTATTTTAATGTTCTTAAGAAGCTAGGTAAGTGAAATACTAATTTCACAAATTCACTGAATTTTAAGGATTTCGCAAAATTCCTAATTTCACACTCTTAATGTAACACATAAATTATACAGTGAACCAATTCTGTGATTATTGAATTTGTAAATGTTACCAACTGATTGATATGGACTTCCTCTGGTTTTTTGAACCATATTATTTAAAGCATCTCTGCCATTATCAGTACTGTAATTTTCAATGAAATGGATGGCAGTGTTCTCATCAAATTCAGATATTTCTTCCTCATTCAATGAGATAAAGTTAGAATAGGTAAACTTAATAGGAAAGTTTTTTATGAAGATTCTGCACCAAACATGACTGAAGAAATGTTTGGTATTGATTAACAGATCCTATGATAAAATATTTAGCTGAGGAAGAAATAAAAGGTTCATTCTATGAATAATTAGAATAAACTGATCAGGATATATACAGAAATTGAAAAAGTCTTAGGAAAAATAATGAAATGGTATTCGTTAAGTCGTCAGGATACATGGAGAAATTTAATAGCAGTATTAATGGGCAGGTATATAGAGACATTGTTTTTTGAAATTTTTTTCAATATAATATATATAGAAAGAGAGGGAGAGAGACATAGAAATGGGATCAGTAATTTGACAATTCTCAAGAAAAAGTATAATGCACATATTAAAACTAAGAAACATTTAAAAATTGTAGAAAAGAACCATGATTTTTCAATTAAGAATTGTATTCCAACATATAAAATAAATTAAAATTACGTTAATTCACTAGTTAATTTGAAAGGAAGAAATACTTTACCCACATATAATAACTTAACCTTAAAGGGAAGGACACTTTAATCATTTTTTTGAGAAAGAATAATAAAGCATTTTATTATGTTTGCTTGATTGGATATGTCTAAGGCATTCAAAACTGTGTCTCATTGGAGCATTTTTGAAGGACTGATGAACAATAGACCCACTTATTATTAATTAAGTCATAGACTAATTGTGTGGACAATTTCATTATACTATTGTTAAAGATAAAAAATCTACTAAATTATTAACAAACATTGGAGTTCCTATGAAAATTGGGCAGTCAATGATGTGGATCCATGCTATGAGGTGAAGGACCCAAAATCAGTTAAGCCAACAATTTTTGCTGATGATTACTCAGAATTAGTAGGAGGGTCTATTGGCCATGATGTTCCATCTTATTCCAGGCCTTTCTTGCATATAACAAATCTATAAATTTGGTATCTTGCTCACTTGGTAGGAATAGAGCAACTATTCAAATCAATCATTTGCTGATCACCACATACTTCAAAGTAATAATTTACTGTATTAACTTTCCATCTCATGTTTACTAATTAGGTAAACACCACATTGTTCAATCGGCTCTACAGTTTTCAACCAAGGGCCTCCACCTGAAACTAATCCATTAATCATCAACTAATCAATTGTGACACATCTTCCTCCTTTTGCCAATGCCTAACCTCAGACACAAGAATTATGTGTGATTTAGTTTAGTGCAGTACTAACTATATTATTCCCACATTTGATTTAACGTCTGTTACTGATTGTAAATGATAGCCACTATTGCTGTGTATTTTGCATTTACAAATTTTACAATTAAGGCACCTGGGAAAAGCACTAGCTGCAAGTCATTTTACTCGTTTTTGATTTAATATATGAAACTTGAAAATAGCAATTGATAACAACTCAAATAAACATGCTTACAGCTTCCTATCCTACATTGAAATAATTTATAATACTGATCATAATCTGGTCTTTTTATTTGTCTCAATATTGCCAATAATTTGAATCTAAAATAAAAGGTTAATATTTATGGCTAACTTGCCTATATTGAATTTGTTACTATATGCAGTAGAACAATGAAATGATAGCTAGCTAAACATGTAGTGAGAGAAAAATCCTTAGTTGTATGCCTAACTTAAGTGCAGCTCATGGCCAGGGCTGAACAACCTTGGATCATTCTCATCATTGATTGCTGACCACTACTGTTTATGAATTGCTTAGCTAGACATTTAAATAATAAATCAAACTATGAATAAATATAAAAAATAAATCAATTCCGAAAAATTTACTACCTCACCTTCTACATTGTTTTGTAACAATTTATACTATTAGTAACACAAATACTTGTGCCACAAAAAATTAAATTCACATAGATTGTTTACATGTTTCTCTTAAAATTACCAAGGAGTGATTCATCCACAGCTTCATTTGCCTGGGGTGATAAGCAGTTGTTCTTTCACGTGAAATTTCTAATAGCTTCACCACTTCCTGAAATAATGAATTTTCGAAATGTGGTCTTTGTCTGTAATTATTACTTCCATTGATCCAAATTTTAATATCCATTCTTTCATTATTATTTTGCAGTTTCTTCAGCTGTCATTTTATCATTAGTATCAGTCTCACATACCTTGTGAAATTATTGACTATTACTAGCAAATATTGATATCATCAATATCTTGTGATAGCATTTCTAAATCGATGTGTACTATTTCATCTGGTTGTCTCAATATTATTCTTTCCAGAGGTGCACTCTGTGTTGGAAAGTGTTGCTTGTTATTTAGCAATCATGTCATGTACTTGTTGATTATGTTTTCTATCACTTTTTTACTGCTATTTTTATGAATCTGGAAGTGAATGTCACTTCAGTTTGAAATATTCCCATATGTCCTTTCTCATGCACTTCTTATAATCTATTTTTTGTAGTACTATGGTATTGCAATTCTGTTGTTTTGTGTTTCTACATATAACATTCCATTTTTGTTTAGTTTCCACTTATGCCTGGCCTAGAAACTGTTGGCTATTTTTATTGTGCCTTGTTTGCGTCCCTTATCTTTTCTCTGATTTCATTCAGTAAACTGTCATGTTTTTGTTTCACTATTATTTCATTCTCCATAATTTTCTCCTTTAGAGTTATGGGTAGTATTGTTTGCCCTCTCTTGCCCTTATTTATTTCTGTTAGATCTTCATATTCCATGTGTGGTAAAAATTGAAATTGCTTTTTTTACTATGTCTTTCTTTTCTGTGTCACATTGGTATTTTCTTAATGATGTCCAAAAATCTTCATTATTGTGTAGGGTCCCTTTTCTATAATCTATTGTGAACATGAACTCATTCAATATACTTGATCCATCTTGACTCTATGGATGATTTGTCTTGTGAAGATTTGTTCAACCATGCTAGTGCACTATTGTCTGTTTGGACTCAGAGCTCTTTTCCTATCAAAAAGTGTCTAATCTTTTTTATACTCTTTATCAGGGCAAACATCTCTAGTTTTGTGAATCCATAATTTTCTTTGCTTGCTTTTAGTTTTCAACTGAAGAACTGTATCAGTACTTGTTTACCATCCTTTTCTTGGCCTAATGTTACTCCTATGGCAATTTTGCTCACATTGCAATCAAAGATGAATTGTTTTGAATAGTCTAGGGTGTTTAGTGATAGTAGTTTCAACAACTCTACCTTTATTCTGTCCAACTCTTGTTCTTCCCAGGTCCACATGAATTGTGTCAATTCCTCATTAATTTTGTCATCTTTGCTTATTTTCTTGTGATATTTGGGATGAATGTCCTACAATAATTGAAGAACCCCATGATCCTCTGCAGATCTTTTTCATCATTCAGTTTCTTTATCTTCCTTATCATGTCTCTTGCATTGTCTTTCATGCAGATTTTTCCTTTCTTTAGTCTGTTGCTGAGAAATATTAAATTCTCTTTTAGTATGTCACATTTGTTTCAATTTAACCTTAATCCAGCTTTGCTTAGTATTTGCAATGGCTTATCCAGCTAATATATTTGTTCTCCCACTGCATCACTTGTTATTATGATATCATCTATATAAGTGTTGATCCCTTCCTCAAATATATGTTTATTTTTAAAACATTTCTTATACATCATTGAAATGCAGCAGGGGCATTGCATAGTCTAAACACCATGTAAATCTATTCATGCAATCCATATCATGTTATAAAGACAGTTTTTTGTGCCATTCAGTTCCATTTTTACCAGACAATATTCTTTGCACAAGTCAATAAATGTTAATTATTTGTGTTTGTTTGCTTCATATAGCATGTCTTAGATTCACAGCAACAGATGATGAATCATTTTTCATCACTTCATTCAGTTTTCAGAAGTCTATACATAATTTGCATTTTTCTCCCTGATTAACAAATACTTTTGGGGCTGTGTATGGACTTTTACTTCGTCATATTATTTTATTGTCAATCAATTTGTTCAAAATTTGATTGCACTCCTCTTTTAATTACTCAGGAACTCTTCTTACCAGGAGTTTTATCAGATTGTCTGTTGTGGTTATTATTTTGTGTGTTTCCCTTATCACTTGGCCCACACTTATTTCTCCATAGTTGAATATCTTTTTGTGTTTTTCCAACATTTCTTTTAATTTCTGTATCTCATTCTCTTTCAAATTTTGATATTATAATCCATTTCTGTCTTCTTTTTCTTCTTTTTCAGCTTTTCTCCCAATGCCCTTCAACTGGCCTTTTGGATTACTCACCACTTTGATGGTGTTCAACTGCATATTCTTGAGTAACTGTGCGGATTACTTTTCATGTTCATCTGCTTGTGCTTGAAATGAATTGCAGATTACTCACTCCATCTTCATTTTCTATCAATCTCCATATTACTCTCATGTTTGATTAATGCATTTTCCATATATTTTTACACTGATTTGCTTCATGTTCAAATTTCTGTTTGTCACATTTAATATTGGGATTTTCCCTAATCTGTTTTTTATAGAACATTCACTTGATGGCATCTACTCTTATTTTGTTGTAATTCCTCTTTGTTTGTATAACATTACTTCTGTGCTTATACCATTTCCAATGGTAGGGTTGCAGTTTTATTTCTTCATCTAATGCAAACATTATTTTCTTCCCTTCTTCCTCTTCAATTTCAATCTCCTCTTCTTTTACTTTGATTTTTCTGTTGACATAGTTTATCACACATTTATTTTTGTCAAGAAGTCATTGCCTAGTATCACTTTGTACAGCAACAAATTTTTTTGTGTATCAACTACTATCAGTGATTGTTCAAATGCTGTANCATATTCTTGAGTAACTGTGCGGATTACTTTTCATGTTCATCTGCTTGTGCTTGAAATGAATTGCAGATTACTCACTCCATCTTCATTTTCTATCAATCTCCATATTACTCTCATGTTTGATTAATGCATTTTCCATATATTTTTACACTGATTTGCTTCATGTTCAAATTTCTGTTTGTCACATTTAATATTGGGATTTTCCCTAATCTGTTTTTTATAGAACATTCACTTAATGGCATCTACTCTTATTTTGTTGTAATTCCTCTTTGTTTGTATAACATTACTTCTGTGCTTATACCATTTCCAATGGTAGGGTTGAAGTTTTATTTCTTCATCTAATGCAAACATTATTTTCTTCCCTTCTTCCTCTTCAATTTCAATCTCCTCTTCTTTTACTTTGATTTTTCTGTTGACATAGTTTATCACACATTTATTTTTGTCAAGAAGTCATTGCCTAGTATCACTTTGTACAGCAACAAATTTTTTTGTGTATCAACTACTATCAGTGATTGTTCAAATGCTGTATTAGCTATTCTTAATATACCATTATTATCATTCCTTTTGTGTTGATGTATTCTCCTGAGGCCTGTTATTTGATCTTTCTAAGCTATCTCTGTGATGCCTAGATTCATTGCACATTCATTCATTATTATCAAGGCTGCAGCCCTTGTGTCAATCATTGCCTTCATCATCACTCCATTTATCACAACTGTGATTCTAATAATGTTATTCAGATTTGTCATGATCATTACACTTGCTTGGTTTTTATGTTTTCTCCCCAGTTTTCTGATTCTTATTTTTCTTCATTGTCTGTCAATTCTTCCAATTCTGACTCTATTATATCTTTGTCATCATAATATGCCTCTTTGTTTTCTATGAAATTTACTTGTTTTTTCATTCTTGTTTTTGTGTCCCTTCTGACCACAATTATAGCATTTAATGTTTCTCTCTTTGATTTTTTCATTTCCCCTATTTTCTTTTAAACTTTATTTTATCACTTTCCTTTTCATTTCTTCTTTTCATGATTTTTTTAACATTTATGTTCAAATTCCATGGTGGTGCTTCTCTATTCCATTTTGCCTTTTTGTAGATCATTGAGTTGTTTTCTAATGTTGCTTGTATGTCAATGGCTTTTCTGATCATTTCCTTCAGTTTGTTGTCTACATCACATTTGATCTGGTTTCTTATTTTTTCTGAAAATTGCTTACAAATCTAGGAAAACAGTGCATATTTTAAGCACTGCTTACATTGCAATCGCAATATTAGTAGTCTTCCCATTTCTAACATATTAATTCCTTATGTCATCATTCTTTTTCATCTTCATTTTATAAAGGATTATTCTATATTGATTTTTGAAAGTTTCCTGTTAGTAATTTGTAGTTTTTCTTTGCTTCCACATCTAATATCAATTATTGCTGGTATGCTACCCCTGACAAGCATAATGGTAAACTTGCTGCTGCAGCCTCCTGCATTACCCTTCTCTCCATCATCATTAATTTGAACATTGGGTTATAACTGTCTATTTTCCCATTAAACTTTGGTAATGGTGCCTTACAATGGGGTGTTTCATCTCTTTTCTCTTTTCTTCTAATTTCTGTGATACTGCTATTGTTAGCTCATTTAGGATTTTCTGTTTCTGTTGTTTGTTAGCTTCTTTTTAATAACTTTGTTGTTTTCTGTTGATTGCTGCTTTTATTCTCAATGCTTGCAATCCCCTTTAAGGTTCCCCTTTTATGTAAATTTGATGGATTAAGTTTCCTGTGTTTTCTTGTTTTTTGTCCTCAGTTAATCTTATTAATTTTAACTGATCATGATCAGGCAATTGCTCTATTTTATTCAATTGTATTTCATTGTCTTCTATTAGTAGTATATTTTCTTTTTGTAATTTCTTGTAGTCTCCCATTTTTCATTTTCATCTATGAACTTTTGATTTGAATCTGCTAACTCGTGTGTCAACCTTCATATATCTTGTTGAAAAAAAATTTCCTAGTTTGCTCATGTTGCTTTTCTTATTAACTTATAATTGCTTCTCTCTCTTCATGCATTTGTTCAAATTTTTCTGTTAATTGTCTGTTTTCATTTTTAAGCATTGTCTGCTTTGTGACATATTTTCAATATTTTTTAGATTTCTTGAGTATTTGTTTCTGGCAGCATTTGTATTGGCTGGAGTTCTATTGTGGGTGTTTGCCTTGGGCCATCTATTGATGGTCTTGCTGTTGACGCCACTTTTGTTGATGGGGTTTCTGTTGGGTTTTCTTAGTGCTGTCCCTCTTCTTGTAAGTAGTGGTCTTCTCTACTCTGGTTTCTTCATTTGCTGCACTTTGTTAGGTTTGACTAGTTTCTAATTGCAAAAGAAATTTTTTCCAAATTTCCCATTTTCTGTCTTTAAAGTTATCCTTATGTAACAATATTCTTGTGTCATTTCATGTTTTCAGACCTTTAGAAAATTTAGAACTAATTAGATTAATTAATGATTTTTTCAGCTGTGTTTGGATTACAGTGGTATTAGGCACCTAGTCATCAATACACTGATTTAGCAATTTTAATCTGAATGTTTCAAAGTCAAAAGAAATTGTGATTTGTTTAAAAAGAAAAATTATATGTCCAGCATATATACAAGGAGTTCAGCATGTCCAGGGCATGTGTATTCTTACAATTGAATTTGATTAGAAACTCACATTCTTAGATCATGTGAAAAATTTTACAGATGTAGCATCATCAGCACTTTATTTGGTTTAGAACCTGAAACACCTTAGATTTAGGCCTAATGAGCTAATATTGCTTTTCACATCATTGGTACTTTCCAAACTCACTTATGCTTGCCCTGTCTGAGTAGATTTGTCATTGCAAAACAACAAGCTCATTGACAAGGTTCAGAAAAAAGCTGTAAAGTTTGGTATTAGTTGATACTTTTGCCCTCATTCATCAGATTGCTTAAGTAATCTGATCAGAAACCTTTCAATGAGATGACTTCCTAACCTACATTTATAATTTTCTACATGTATGGTCACTTTATCTGTTGATTATGGGTCATTAATTTGGATCTAAAATAGTATTAAGATAAATCCTAAGGTTTTATAATCCAACTGTTTGCTGATAGTTAATTATCTAATACATGTAGTAGTGAAATGCTAGTTGGCTAATCAAGAGAAAGCCCCTACACCTAACCTATGTGCACTTTTGTGATCTGGCACAGAGACCCTAGAATCGTTCCCTGTGATGTATTCAGACCACTACTAAACACCACTCAATTAGCTCAACATCATATTAAATAATCAAACCATTAATAAGATGAAAAATAAGAATTCTAAGTAAAAATTTTTATCAACTTCTTACAGTGTTTTAATCTATTTATATTATTTCCAAAAGAAGTACCTGTTGATTCAAATTTAAACTTTCTGCCAAGATGGCGGCTAATAATAATGTAAGCGTCATTTAGTCAAAAGTATTTTTATCAACAAACACAAATATCTCTTTTTTGACACATGTTGATTCTTAGTTGCATTTTACAAATAAATCTGAAATAATAACAATTGATTTAATTACAATATTTTTAATCAACTTCTTTTTGATCTTAATCTCTTCTTGCAACATTTGCAGCTTATTTCTGATTTCATTTGGATGATGCTACATTACTGACTAATTAGTTTTTTTATGTTATTCTGTGATTAAATAAAATTTATCTATCCATTACATTTGTTGGTATTGTAAAAAAAATTGTATGTATTTTGTAGTTGAAGTAACATATAAATAAATAAATAAATATTAAACTATACTATAGTTATAATACTGAAAATTCAAAGATGTTTATTAATTTAATTTTTGCATATCAATTATGACAAGAAAGTGATAAAAATTAAATTATAATATAAAAATTCAAGATAGCTTCACATAAGTTTCCAGCTATTATGTAACTACTTGTGCATTATATTTTTTGTAAATGAGACTTGTGTAGTTATTAGTAAGGTAAACATGATTCATTAGTTGGAGAAAAACCATTTTTTGATTAAAATGTACATGTACATATTTCTGTGTAGGTTTGAATTGAATTTTGGTTTTAATTACACAAATTAGGTGAAAGAAATCCAACATTTGGGAATTTTATCTAAGTAAACACACTCTGATTCAAGATTGCAATTTTTTCTATTTATGTATCAATATGATTCTACAGTCAGGCCTCAAATGATATTTAAAAGTTCAAAACTAATCTTTTGCAAAATAATGTACTACTGAGTTTCAGTAGTATTTTTAAAAGGATTCTTCAAAAAACATTATAATTTTTCTTATAATTCAAATATAAATATTAGAAGTTTAATTTGAAAATTGGCACAATTTTTTTAGAAGGTTCTGCAAGTCAAAAATTTCAAGTGCTGAATATATTCATTTTTTTTCTAAGGTAAGAAGAGGTGATTTTTATTTAATTATTAAAATGAATATATATATATATATATATATATA
>CABFPE010000150.1:1078482-1090063 GCA_900660155.1 Hofstenia miamia | reverse complement strand
TTACCATTGCAGAGAGCAACCTGCATTCCATCAAAAGAATAAAGCATTGGTGGTTCACTGATTCACTTAAGAAAAACAGAAATTCCATAGAGAACTCCAGCAGTGACCAATTCACATGGCATCACACTGAAGCCATATCCATGTAGCCAACCTTACTCACCAAGGTGCTAATTGTGTGTCTCAAGTATTAATTTCTAGCTCAATAAACAATTTATTTCAGTGTTCTAATATCTCAGCTCATGTAAATAAATAATAAACAAAAGGCACATAATTGCTGTGTATTAACATTTGCCAATGGCATAATATATTTGCAGTGTGTTAATATTATGTGCATGTACAAATCAATCAAATAAAAGTTGTTATTCCCTACTCCTAACCATAACCTAAAGTGACCAAGATTTGGTCTGTCACCATTAAGGAGCTATTTGTTGCCCCAGACTCAGTGCAATTTCCTCCCAAATTGTTGCCTTATTTTAAGCAATAATTATCATAGCCAAATCCTTGATGACAAATCTAAAAGGGGTTACTAGATAATAAAATTGAGAAAAGATCAAACACAATTGGAGGAAGACAAATTTATTGTGCACTTTGCTACAGTTCTCTCAGATATTTATTACAAAATTCTGTAAATTATTACCTGGTTAATGCTTACAGTTTAAACACAATTTCCCTCTCAAAGTTAAAATGAGCAATCACATTTAATATGAACTGAGGGGACAAATAATAATTCTATCAAATAATTATACTTAAAAATACAATTAAATTGATTTAAAAGAGATTGATATAAATTAATTGCACCAAATCATCAAATTAGGTTGCTGGGTAATCTGCATAAGTGTCTCTCTCTGCATTACTGCTTCACTTCTTACGCAGAAAAACTCAATCTCCAGCAGGCGGGAGCTGATTGGGCAGCTTCTTAGTAGAGCATTTAGTCTCTGTGTAAATGTATTGTAAAATTGTTCATAAAGACAAAGGCCTTTAAGCACAATCACAAGGGTCATGAGTGCATCTGTATCTGACATATGGGCATCTTCTGCACTTATCCAGGTGTTCAGGTAGAAGTTAGTGAAGACCTCTCTGAGTGATCCCATAAGGAACAGTACTTGTTGACTTGCTGTAAGGTCATCTCCTCTGGATCTGTAACTTCTGCTTGCAACATGGTAACTATCTCAATTCTCTTCATGACATCAAAGTATTGAGTGAGAGTTTCAATGTTATTGATCCACATCAAGTCGCCCAATGCCTGGAACAAAATAAGAACTCATGGATCTAGTGTTGCAATTTTGTTGTGGATATTTTGTAGCTGAGTGGAGATAGGTTGCCCTTTTTGAAAAATATCTTTGATCATGAGTTTGCCATTGATATAGACGCATTCCAAGTTTCCACCTTTGACCATGTTGTCTTGAGTCTCCTTATATTCTTTTGTTTGCATTGATTTAGCGATCTCTGCTGCTGTGGAGACATAGTTTATCTTGTCAGAAAGGTGGGCTGACACCTTCTTACGCTCTTTTTTAACACACCATGATGGTAAAATGAGTGGAGTCATTATGCAGGGTGGAGGAATGCACAACAGATTGTGCTTTTCTGCATTTGTCTCAATGAGGTCAAACTCGACATTTTTCTTTAGCATGGCTGTTCCAATGGTAATGTGATAATTGATCTTGGCGTCCTTAATGGAATCCCAGAATATGCTGCAGAGTCCATGCTCACAGAGTTTATCAATCTGGGTGTTGGTGATTTGAAGTCAAGGCATGTTACATTCTATGTCCAAGGCTATTTGTCACCCAGGCAATTGTAGAAGAGAAGTACCAGTTCCTCCTTAGTGAACATCTCAGTTAGGCACCACTTCATGATACCTAATACATCATTGTCTCTATTTTATTTGATGACATGGTCAATGATAGAGAGTTTCTCTGTGAACTTGTCTGGGTGATGCCCAATAGTTAAAATTCGCTCATCCTCAGTAATCAACCATGCTGGTGTGGGTACAGGAGGGCTTGTGACTCAGGAAAAATTTTGTAGGTTGATGGCCTCAATAAGCACCTTAAATTGCAGATGAGAATAGCAACTCCTCTTATTGTTAAAATAGCTCAGATGAGCTCATTGTTTGTTCTATGACAATGATGGGAATTATTTCACCATCTTTCAGCCCTGTCTCCACGTCTCTGTGATTTTATTGTAGCTGCTCTCCAGACAATTAATCTTTTCCAGATTAAACAAGATTTCCATTTTAGTGTGAACATTGTAGAGGTTCACCAGTTCTAAGAATTGATGCAGTGAACCAGTTCATTGATGGATAAGGAGGTTGGTGCAGAGCTGCACATAGCAGATTCCAATGACAGGAACTTGGTTTCTGCAGTAGCTCCCCAAATTTACTTTTTGAGGGTATCTGAAAAGATGTTCAAGTCAGCAAAGGCAACACCAAGATGGTTAACTATCATCTGGAGTGGAAGATGCCCTAGCAGATTACTCTTCCCAATAAGTCTGGCATAGAACCTTTTAGTTTTTCCAGGTGACAATGCTAGTGAGCATGCATGCAGAAGCCAATTTTTGATCTTCTGCATGGCTGGGCAGACAGCAAGCTTGTGCAAACACTTTCTTGCTAAGCACTCTCAGGTGTTTTGATTGAGAGGCAACTGAATTTGTGGGTCTTGTGTGAGAATGATTGAAAGGATCCAGAAGGCTCCATGGAACTGGATGAGTGGTAAAAACTTTTCTGAAAATAAATGCTTGGCAAAGTTCTGACAGTCTTGCAAAATGTAAGCAATTTGTAGCTCCATGAGGAGCCTCTCAACAGATCTCAAATACTGGGAAGTGGGGCTGTGGATGTTAATGGGGGGCAAAAAGACTCAGGGCTTTTATCCACTTTGAAATTCGTCCAAATTTCATCAATATCTGCAAGGGTGGTGCTAAAGAGAAGCTAATATGCATATCTGTTACTAGAGTGAGACCTGGTAGGTTGGTGTTAATAGAGTCAAGGGTCTGTGACTGGACAACTGAGTTGATGATAAGCCTTGTGTCTACTGCAAGGCAGTGCATTGGTATTTTCTTGCACAGAAGGAGGTCTGTGTAGATTAACTTGGATTGATATATGCTTATGGGACAATAGTAGTTGGTGTATAGAATGGTAAAGTTTTCCATCCTGAAGTGGGGACTTTTGACCTGCTCTGGTATTTCGTCCTGGCATTCTTCCTTCACAAACATGACTAGGCGGATATTTTTTAACTTGCTATCTGATGCATAATCTCTATCTTTTCCATTATCTTTGGCTGGTTGACTTTGCAGACTCAGAAGAAGTAGATAATGGGCAGGTTATCAAAGTCTATGTTGATGCACTCAAACTTTTGAATGGCACGCTTGTTGTTTAAAAGCTGGCATAAGTGTGTTAGATTGAAATCCTCATCAAACATTGTGTGGACCATGCTGCACCAATGGGGTCTCTTGAGCCCTCCATGCATTTTTGAGTCATAGCATATAATGGTGTTGACCTTAGGTCTATGTTCTGCATCAATAACAAAGGGAATTATGTCCATGGCACAAGTAAAGTTTTTAGTATTGAAAGTCCAGCATAACTTATTCTTCTTCTCTTCTGACAAATTATCAAGAACAAAACTAACAGCCTTGGGGTGGTGATAAAGTAAGAATGCAGTATTTCATCTCCCACCTTAGACATCTTTCTGTGCCTCTCTTCTGTCTTTCTGGATCTAATGCTAGTGGATGTGTGTGACGAAGGACTTGGGCTAGAGAGGGTGTTCAAGTCACTACAGGGCAGTTGTATATTAGCACAAATTTTAGCAAAAGGCACTCTTGACTTACGTGGCTCCTCAGGTTCCTGAGGGGATATTTTTCTCCCCAAGTAGTGGTGATCTCTGTTCACAGAGTCCTCTGCATGTGTCCTCCCTTGTTTCCAGGATGTGGTCTCAACTGCTCAATGCATGGTTACATCTCAGCTCCTCTCTTCATCACAGGGATTTGGTTGTCACCTCACTCATCTTCTCTTAGGTAGTTGGTTTTTGGTACATTTCATCTATTGTAACTTGGTTAGTAAACATAAATGTTAGTTAAGTTCCCAATCTTTGGTATTTAAGTGGTCTAAGTACTCTTGGTCCCTAGGCAAAATATGAGTAGAAATATTGTTGCTACTATTACCAAGATTACTTTTGTACTCAACCTCAGTGTGGTTGTCTTCCTCTCATTCAGTAAGGTTATGATAAGTCATCATCAACAAGTGAGAATTCACTATTAGGGTCAATGATGACATTATCAATATCTTTTACAGTTCTATTGAGTTGTTATTTAACAAATACTTGTGGTGGTCTAGCACCTTAGTTATGGTAAACAGGCCTTGCCATGAGTAAATTGGCAAGGAAAATAGGCAAAGACCTTGTCGCCTCATTTGTGTGTCTCACCATACAATTTGCAATTAAAGTTCCTCTTTAGCAGATAACAGACTGGTTTGTATTTCTACAGATAGTAAGATGCACTCCTTGCAACTCATGCAACATATGATTTACAAAATTCTCCAAGGTATGTTCATTATAATCAGGAAACATGATGGATAGAGACAAGAGAGACATGCTAGCCTCACAACTGAACATGGCTTTAAAGGGGCTAACTTTCATTATAGAATGAACTGCCATATTTTAGAAGTATTCCACAGCCTCAATAACTCATTTCCACTTCCAACCCACTGCTTGGGCAAGGGCGATTTGGATTAGTTTGACGACCATATGGTTAAGCCTTTAAACAACTCCATTTGACTGCGGGTGATATGTGGTGGTGAACTTGTGGAGTATTTCAAGTTCTTTCACTAGGGTCTCCATAAGATGGTTATTGAACTGGGGACCATGATCAGAAATCAGGCACTCCATGGGCGCCAGCTTAAGGATCCATTCCTTCACTATCTTGTCCCCAATAACCTCAGTGGTGGTACTGTTGAAAGGGATGCATCAGGCATACTTGGTAAAGTGAGCAATGAGCACTAAAAGGTACTGGTATCCCTTGTCATCACGGGAGAGCTTCTTGATGTCCATATGAACAACCTCATTGGTACGTTCTGCAACTTGGCTATGTAGCTTGGCTCATTGTTCTGGAAAATGTCTGGTCCCTTGAAGTAGGCATGTAGTACATTTGTTGATTACATCCTGGATGGTGGCTCTAATGCCAATAGTAATGTACCTTGCATTAAATGTATTGTCTGTCTGAATAATGCCTAAATGGCCTCTTTTGTGTATCTTGTGAACTAGGTCATTCTGGAAATGCTCAGGGACTGCTAACCTGCTGTTCTGACTCCTGGTATAGAGTAAGCCAGCATCTGTCTGCTTCCAATTGTACCTCTGGAAGTAACAATTTGCAACTGGGCTATGTGTATATTTGGCATCCTTTACTTGGCAATAATCTTGCTTAGCACCTTGTCATGCTGCTGGTGTTGGAGAATTTCTGCTTCAGTAACTTTTCTTTCATGGGGATCAGAAGAATAGCATTCCCGTGGCAGTCTGAGCTGATCTTGGGAAGGCACTCATATTCACTGAGCAGAATAAATCCAAAAGGCATCTTCTGTCCTGGTGGCTTTCTAAGATTGTGCTTGTATCTGGGGAGAGTGGTCCAGTAATCCATGTCTTCCTGGATGTTGCTGTATTGTAAAAGTAAAGTCATTCAAGTATTCTATCCAACAGGCAACTATGTTGGACTTGTCTCCCAAAAATTTCTTCAACCAGCTAGTGTGGAATTGTTGGTTCATACCATGAAGTGACGCCTGAGGATGAAGAAACAAAATTTCCATAGACTCTCCATCAACACTAGCATCTCAGACTTTGTGGTGCCATAGTTCTGCTCTGCATTTCTAAGTTTCTGACTAAAATACTGGATCAGGGTTTTTATCCCATTTATGACCTGGCTAAGGACTCTGCTAATCACGAATGGGCTGGCATCACAATCAATGATAAACCCTTTTGAATAGTCTGGTGTATTTAGACTGGGTATTTTCCTTAGCTCTAGCTTGACAGCATCAAGCTCCTCTTGCTCCACCCATGTCCACTTGAACTCCACACTGCACAGTAGAAAATTAGAAATATGCTTAGTCTTATTTGCCAGTTCCAAAATGAAGGTGCCATAATAATTTAAGAAGCCCATAAGGTGTTGGACATCCTTATGAGACCATAGAGTTTTGATCTTTTCCAAATGATCCTTAGCATCATTTTTGATGGAAATAAGACTTGGTTTGATAACTCTTTTGAGGAAGGTGATATAAGGCTGCAAAAGAGAGCATTTGGTCCCATTAACACAGAGGCCAGATTTGTGTAGGATGCTAAGGGTTCTTCCAAGCCTTTCCAGATGGTTGTGAAAGGTATTCCCAGCAACAAGGATATCATCCATATAGGCAACAATGCCTGGTTCTAACATGTTGGCGCCATTCCTGAGCACATGGGTAACATAGTGCTGAAAATTCACTGGGGCATTGCAGAGCCCAAAAGTCATATACTTCCACTCAAAGAGGCTGTACAGAGTGATGAAGGCAGTCTCTAGAATTTTTTGTGGGCTTCATGGGCAACTGCCAATATGCCTTACATAAATTGAGGCAAGTGAACAGCTTGTATCAGCTGGCATCATATAAAAAATCTTCAATGCAAGAAAGTGGATAGACATCCTTTACTGTGACATTGTTTAGTTTCTGAAAATCCATGCAGAGGCAGTACTTGTTGCCTTGCCCAATGAAAACAGTGGGCACCACATAAGGACTATTGCTGCCCTGAATTATTCTGCTCTCTAGAAGATCACTGAGGATTTTCTCGTATTCTTCCTGGAGGTTTTCTGGCACTCTCTTGACTAGTAGGTGAATAGGGCAATCATGCTTGGTTACAATTTCATGCTGTTCGCCAATGGCCTGACTGATGCTGATTGAGCTGTAATTAAACATGTCATGGTGTTGTTGAGTTCTCTTGCTGACAGGAGGAATCCAGACAGTATTGCTTGGTTCCACTAAGTCATGTATAGCTGTTAAGATGGGTAGGCAAGCAGGAGCAGCTTTTAATTCCAAATGTACTGGAGTTGTGACAATTATCAAATTAGCAGGGTCTATCTTGACCAATAAAGCAGAGCTATTCAGCACAGTAATATAAGTATTTCCTTTTGAAATGTGGCAGAGATCCAGGAAGAAGTTGACTCCAGTGAAATACTTCCCTTTATACCCAGAAACCATGCCATCACCTATGTACAGGGAGTCAGTGGTAACTGCAGCACATTGCCAGTGTTGAGGCTCAACAAGTACTGGCCCAGGAAATTTCAACAAATCAACTTGTTTGGGAACAGTGGTGAGTTCCTGCCTGTTTTCACTTTTGTGGATAGAAATCATATCACTTCTGTAGTCACAGGAATTCTGCTCAAGAAAGTCATTGCCCAGAATAATATCATATGGCAGTGGCTGGTTGCAAGTAATGATAACGATCAGAACTACTGAGAACAGTTCTTGCCAAATGTGGAGTTCCAGATTCAGTACACAACCTTTCAGAGAGATTGAATTCCCAGACGCATCCAACAGGTGTGCCATTAATGTGATTAGTTTGTCAGTTGATAAACATAGTTTAGAGCAACCAGTGTCACTAATAATGGAGGCAGAGGCCCAGTATCAATAGTGACATTAACCAAAATTCCATTTATATCCACATGGATGACGTTAGTATGCAACAGTGAGGTAATGACCAGAACATCTTGCGCATGGTTTATAGGAGGTGGTGCTCCAACTAGTTTGATGATTCGACAGAACTAACAGGCAGATCAGGAGGATACTCTTCAAACCCGGGCTCATCAATGACAAAGCCCTCACCATCTGTGACTAAATGAATTACAACACAGCATTGAGACTTTGTGTGGCATTTCTGACCACCACAGAAACAACGAGTCTGTTCAAGTTCTATCTTCCCTTTGGGAGCAACATTGCTAAGGGAGGTAGGGGGCTTCTGAGATGAAGAACCTGCTTTATGATCTCCAGTGTCCTTGTTGATATGAGTGGTATTGTGAAGCATGTACACAATGCTAATGGCATTATGAATTATCAGGTTCAGTTTGTCTTTGGGATCACACTTGAGTTCAAGGCAACTATGAATATTGGGCAGAAAGCCCTGACAAATATATGAGAAAAGATCATGCTTCAAATATTAAGGAGTAAGCTTGCTTAAGCAAAACAACCTTTCCGCCTGCATGATGTACATACAGACGTCATCACCCTTCTTAAATGAGAGATTGCAAAGTAGCATCTTGTATTGATGTTTAATGTGAGGAGCCTTGTAGTGGTCCTCGAAATAGCCAATTAGAAGTTGGTAATTAGTCTTGACGTCTTGATCAAACATCATATATTGGTTATAGGCAAGGCCTTCTAAGTAAGTGGGGAATTGTGCAAAGGTGGCATCCTGAGAGGCTTTGTACTGCCTCATTGTCAACTCAAAAATGAAGAACCACTCTTCAAAAGACTGTGAAATTTCATAGATCTTTCCTGTGAACTTAGGCAATATAGAATGGCAATTGAATAGATTGGTGGTTTTGTTTCCAACAGCTGTTGTGGGCAAGACAGACTTAGTAAAGCATGGCCCACTGGAGGTTGCAGATATGGCATGACCACTCAGCAATGGAGGTGAAGTTGGAACTGAAACTGTAGGAGTAACATAAGTGTGTACAGGTGTGGGAGGCAAAACAGTCGCACTCAGCACATATGGAACTGGGGTAGCAACAGTGGCCAACATAGAAACGTGAGTGATGGCAGACTGTGTGAAGGTGGGGCCTCCAATTGTGAACGAAGTGACTAGGGTAACAAATTGCGGCGTCAATGGGTGTAGCATTAGTTATGACAGGGGAACTTGGGAGATGTGCCTTAATCATTTGTGAAACTTGATCTGAGAGGCGTTCAGAGAAAGCATCCAAGGCTTCTTTCAAGACATCGTGAGTTACACATTAAGAGTGTCTAGGCAAGTAGGGCGCAGAATAAGGAGTGCTCTGTGGCAATGGGAATGCAGACAACAGAGTTGTTAAATTATTGACTTGAATAGTCAGAGTGGTGATGGCGTCCTGTAGGTGCTTCTCTCTCTGCCAGGCTTTGGCAGATGCTTGCAAAAAGAACTCATTTAATTATTTTGATTCCTAGATCCTTTTAATATAAAAAAAAGGAATTTTGAAAAACTTTCTTGACATTTTTAGTTTGTAAAAACTTAAGTTAAGTGCTAAGTGAATTTTCAGAATAATTTATTCATGCATATTTGGACACCTTGAAATTAACTATAATATGAAAAAGTTACAATTGAACAGAAGAAATTTTTCACGATTTTAAGAAGTACTATTTCAAAATTGCAATTAATTTGAAAATTTAAATTTTTTCTTAAATTTGGCAGATTTCACATGTTTATTTTTATCATTAATATACAAGACATTCTTTCAGATTTCTAGTAAATTTTTAAATTATATATGCTTGACAGGATGTCAATGACATCCTTCTGCTCTTTGTTGGGCTTTTGTGTATGCTCAAAACAGCAAAGATTTAATTACTTAGAAATATAATGCTGTTTTTTAATATATAAAAATATGGCTATGCTATCTAAACCTACTGTTTGCCACCAATGGTAGATCAATGGGTTGTTGTCGGAAATACATCACTGGCATCTTAATTCCCACGAGGATCATCTGCCATTAATCGCTAACTTCAATTGTCAGTCTATTAATGGCTTGCTATTTGGGACGTACAACTTGCTCTACACTATGAACATACCAAAGGGCGTCTAAATTACTGCATAGAATTTCTTTGTTTTTCCTCTCCAATTTTGCTTATTTCTTTTCAACAAAGTCGCAATAAACTTTTCACAAACTTTTAGTAATGTATTGGACGGGCATATAGCAGCAGTTCCTGGAAATTGTCATCCAATACTACTAAGTTGGGTGAAACTTCCCGAAAACCTCCTGACGTCACTTGTTTATAATTTAAATTTTGTTAATTTCATGTGGTAGTTCTGCTACCAGTTGCTTATTTAAATCTATTTTCAATTAATATTAATTAAGGCAATCATGTGCTATAAAACTTTCGGTTTTTACTTAACCTTGTCAGGGTCCAATTACTAAATTTAGTACTTATTATTATAAACATGTTAACAGAAATTCACACTATTTATGGCTGTGCATTAAAGTAATGACTATTTGTTTGTTTCACTACCCGCAATTTTTCATTTATGTTTCTGTTAGCTTTAGAATTGGAATTATTGCAATTTCATTGTGATGACAAGAAAAAAAGTCAAAAGTTTAGTTTCTTCCTGTAATACATGGTATTGTGACATAATCCATCAAATATCATGTGTGGTCAAGATGAAAAAAGGGATGAACGAAACAAAGACTAAAAATATGTATAATGATTATAATTATTTAAATGTAAACACATGATAGGATTGATTATTCCTTTTTGTAAAACGTTTTGTGCAATTAGATTTAAATTATGTTCAACAGTATTTGACAAAACGATAGATGGTCAAACAGCGTAGTCAAATTAACACTGACGTTGCATAATTGTTAACAGAAATATTAAACAAGGGAAAACTATAAACAAGAAGCGATTAACAGGTACTAGTCAAGTATTTAGTTGTTTATTACCAATTGCTATAAATATGCTTGAAATGATGTAATTATTGATGAACGAATTTACATTGGATTTACTTTTCTCTTGTCAGGTTATTTTATATTCTGATGGAAAGCTAAACGTTTATGGGCTGNTTTTAGTAATGTATTGGACGGGCATATAGCAGCAGTTCCTGGAAATTGTCATCCAATACTACTAAGTTGGGTGAAACTTCCCGAAAACCTCCTGACGTCACTTGTTTATAATTTAAATTTTGTTAATTTCATGTGGTAGTTCTGCTACCAGTTGCTTATTTAAATCTATTTGCAATTACTATAAATTAAGGCAATCATGTGCTATAAAACTTTCGCTTTTTACTTAACATCGTCAGGGTCCAATTACTAAATTTAGTACTTATTATTATAAACATGTTAACAGAAATTCACACTATTTATAGCTGTGCATTAAAGTAATTATTATTTGTTAGTTTCACTACCCGCAATTTTTCATTTGTTTCTGTTAGCTTTAGAATTTGAATTATTGCAATTCATTGTGATGACAAGAAAAAAAAAGTCAAAAGTTTAGTTATTTTCCTGAATACATGGTATTTAAGCAATAGATTGCCTCAAAATTGCTTCGAATATATATCTATGTGCATATTTGCTATTTATATTCAAACTTTTTGTTAAAATTTATTTTTTATCACTAAAAAATTTATTTTTTAATAAGTTCTAAATTTAGGAATCTGTGACTGTATTGAGCTCATTGACTTATACCTTGAAAAATATTTACCAATAACATTGGAAAAACTGCAATTCTTAACAATCTATACCTAACCAAATTTGGGCATAATTTTGTAAATATTATTGGTTATATATTTTTTAATTTTCTGGAAGTCGTCTTGCTGAGGCCTTGATATATCCACAATTCGGAATGAATTTGTGTAATAATTTTAGTCTTCCAATAATTCATATATTCAAATATATATATATATAT
>CABFPE010000150.1:1065797-1078473 GCA_900660155.1 Hofstenia miamia | reverse complement strand
GTTTCTGGAAATGCATGGCAACCTTCGAGTGTCGATCCTGTCTTCCATTCTCTCGACTTTATCTAAATAAGTTGGAGTAAGTTAAGCAGTTAGAAAGGCTAATGCATATTAATTTAAGTTAATAACAAAAATACTTATTATGAAGGAGAGAATTAGGATAATGTCAACTCCACTAATTGTGTTAACTAAGAAAAGTAATAGGTTTTCTCTAAATTATATACTAATGGTGGATTGGCATGATTCTACAGTATTTAAGCAATAGATTGCCTCAAAATTGCTTCGAATATATATCTATGTGCATATTTGCTATTTATATTCAAACTTTTTGTTAAAATTTATTTTTTATAACTAAAAATTTATTTTTTAATAAGTTCTAAATTTAGGAATGTGTGACTGTATTGAGCTCATTGACTTATACCTTGAAAAATATTTACCAATAACATTGGAAAAACTGCATTTCTTAACAATCTATACCTAACCAAATTTGGGCATAATTTTGTAAATATTATTGGTTATATATTTTTTAATTTTCTGGAAGTCGTCTTGCTGAGGCCTTGATATATCCACAATTCGGAGTGAATTTGTGTAATAATTTTAGTCTTCCAATAATTCATATATTCAAATATATATATATATATATATATATATATATATTTATATTTATTCATATATATATATATATATATTTATGTTTTAGTATCAATAAAGTGTTCACATTTAATGACAGTTGTGTTCGTTGAAATTAATAATGAAGTTCGACATATTTAATGTTTTGTAAATTTTTATAGTGTGTACAATCAAGGCAGTGCAGGTTATAAAATATTACTATTATAAATAATATTATATAAATATTAATATTAAAATATTAAATATATATATATAATAATTTGTCCGGTATCAATATATTGAAAATATTCCAGAAAATATTACTAATTTACTAAAAGTGTTATTCTAAAATGATGCTTATCACGTATTGTTTAGTTTCGTACAGAACGAAGTTGCCTTCATTTAATCTACAAAACAAAAAAATTTAAAGAATTTAATTTTAAAAACTAATTTAAATAAAAAAGAGATTTTAGTCTTCTATTTACATCAAATTGATTGATTATGAGTTTTTACATGTTGATATCATCTATGAAGGTCTTTTATAATTTTTTAACTTTGGTAATTGCTTTTTTATACATTGGATTCAAAATTCATGGTCTCAAATTGGAACTTTCTAATGATAAATTTCTACTTTTACGAATTCAACGCAAAAATCACTACAAATATTCATATTCAATGTTGGCAAATTTTGTTTAAATTGTGCATATACTCTTACAAATCTCAAATCAAGTTGTCGAAGTTATTCAACTTTGGTCCAGCTAATTGAAAAATTCTAGACATCTTTTCTGTTGCACGATTATAAAATTCGCCTCAAGTGACAAAATTTGCATGAGCCAGGTTGGATTGGGGCCAAGGGTAGTGCTTAGCAGGGTCAAGTGCATGTCCATCAATGCTTCAGTTAGATTACTTTTTCTGTCAGTAATAGCCTGTCTCTGACTATGAGTGGGTTTTTGAAAAATTCTCTAAAAAAACTTCATGACATTCATTGTTAGAGGCATGAAAATAGAAAAATTGCAACAAAGCATATTTCAGATGTAGATATTCATATTCTACATGAATGGTTGCACCTAATGTTGGTCTCAGTAAATTTTACGATCAATACACTAACCCACGCACTGAAGAGATCTGCAAAGTTCCAATATTTTGCTACAGAAAATAAATGAAAACGAAAATTTCACTGGAGTTTTCAAAGTACTTAATGGAAACCAAGCCACGGTGTGCCAATTGTAAAATGTTGTATCTCAAAAACAATTTCAAAGCAATACAAAAACTGTCTGGAGTAGGAATCTATAACAAAATTTTGTTTTTATAAGGATCATTAAAGTCTTCAATATAATTATCTGTCAACACTGAATGTAACATTTCTCAGTATCTAAAAATTATATTATATAGAGGCTTACATTATCTTCATACGTAATAATAATAATGTTGTTTATCTTTATTGTAGGTATCACTATATATGAATTTTATATAATTTCAATATTTCATGTGAATAATCTTAATGATATCTATCAAATAAACTACTCCTGTAACGAACGAAAAATTGAATCCAGAATAAAAGAAGAGAATGATTATACATGGAGGTTGGCCAGATTGTTACATGATTGCCCATTGAAGATTTCAGAGTTGTTCCAATGAATGACTATTTGCCAAACTGAGGCAGCACTACAGTTGATAATAAAGAAATGCGTAAATGCGCTTAGTAAGTTGTGATTATATTTCATGTATGAGGAAAAATCGTTCGATAATTCTCTTACTTCTATGGGAGGCTACATTAAAAAAAAGCCGTAAATATTTCGAGAGATAAATATCACGTATTTTTTCAGCGTAGGAATTTTTTAGAACTTTACTTGTACGTTTTCTTTGAACTTTTTATTTGTTGTGCACACGTCTTACTTTTTACTTTGTGGTCCAAATTCAATACATTAGGATGTTAAAATGCAAAGATAAACACCACCAGTAATAAATTGCCCAATATTTTATACAAAAGATTTCCAGGTGGTAATTTTATCAGGGTTAATAAAAAAATTAAAGAATTTTTCTTCTAAACTGGCCTGGGCCGAGATTTTCCGGGCAGACTCTCAGCCCATTCCCACAGGTGTTTATGTAAAGACCACGTGGGCATGCTCACACCCGCAGAAGTAATCATTAACTCAGGCCTAAGTTCTTCCACAAAAATATTACAGAAGAAAACGCTTTTCTAGCATGAAAATTCCATAAACTTTTGGTTCTAATTAGGGCAACAGTGATATGAATTTAAAAATTTTAAATGTGGTACATGCTTTATCAAGCATGATTCCAGTTAAAACATTAAAATATTTTTGCTGAAAAGTATACATAATTTTGATCTTCATTATAGTACTTTTGAAATTTATACTTTGTATATAATTTATTGTGAAATTGAAGAAAATCAGACTGAAAAAAATGTGATGCTCGGAATATATTTGTCATATAATTTGAATAAATTGAATTAATTTCGTTTAAGACTTTTATTCTCGAGTACTAAAGAAAAGAATTCTTTAATTCTACTATTGGTAACTGAATATCTAACACCACCTAAAATTATATTCTCTGATCATTGATTTAAGGATTATTTTAATCAGATTTTTGCAACAAGAATCCTTGTTTTTTTCTACACAAAAAGTAGTACAAAGATACTAAACTGATCTTTTCTTGTTATTTCAATATTTACACGTATTTACAAGCAGTTCATATCATCACTGTGCTAATTAAAAACACTAAAAGCCTCTTACCAAAGTGCTATGAACAAAAGTTAAAGATCCAAAAAACAGCACACAAATTAGGACTGATGGATGAAACAATAACGAGTAGAATAGACTATACCTGGAAGGAAATAGCGTGAATTATTATTCGGACAGCAAAGTTTCAGACAGGCTTACTGTTCAAAAGTGAGGCTTTAAAAAAGACGGAAAGTTGCAAAAATTCTAAAATACGATGTCATGGTCTATTAAAAAAAAGAAATTACAATACAAAAAGCATAAGCGTTGTTCCCTAGTAATTTTAGGAAAATCTTGTTTCCCTACCAGTGGTGTCACGCACCTGATTTTTGGGGGGGCCGAAAATATATTCATGTAGGCTTTTGCTCCATGTGCACCGATCACCCGAGCAGTCAAAGGATAAACATTCGAAAACAAGTTATATAAAACAAAAAAGAGGCCCCTGAATCAAACCTCGAAAGAACCTTTACCAAAAGTTAAGATAAATCTATTGGTTTAAAATTATTGGTTTAAAAATATCTATAAAAACTACTACTGGCCCCCAATCGCGTGATGCCCCTGTTCTCTACACATCCTTTGGCATTGCTATACTTTTATTACAGTAGTTTATAATAATTTCAGCGTTACTTGCTGTTAAGCTTTGCATCGTGTTGAAATTACCAGGTTTTTCAGGTATTCTTGATGTGCATTCGAATAGTAGATGCTTGGGTTGCTCTTCTTTGTCATTGCACAGATGACAGGTTGAAGAAATTATTAATTTAGTGAAATAAAATTTATTCCAGTTGGCGATCCTAGTGATCACAACCTTATACATCAATGTTCTGTAATAAGGTCGAATTCTGGCAGTTATTATTTTCTTTAGGATGGCAATTATATTTTCTGATATAGTCTCCCAGTATACAACGGCTTTGTTGATAATCTTATTTATATTTTTCATTAAATGTACAAATACCATTCTGCTTTTTAATGAAATAGTTTCTTATACTTAAATTAGCTAAATCCCGACTATTTGCATTCTTTTGAAATTTAAGTGACTTCATTAACTTTATTGTAGCATACAGATGTGGGGAAACAGATTTTAGTTTGCCTAGTGTGGGACATCTGCATATTATATCAATTACACTTTCTTTTGGTGTAAAAAGACGGATTAACTTAGTATAAAAAGTGTTTAAAGGGTGCTGCTCGGCATTCAAAATATCCTTAAGTGGGTTGATTGTATATGCAACTTTCATATACTACACGTTTTATAACTGTATTCCGCCAGTTTCATATAGACAGTAGCAGTTTTGTGGGGCGGGTTCATTCTCTATTCTTTCAAACTGCTTTATTTACCACTTTTTCGAGACCAGTATTACGTGGAACAGTTTGTAGGAATTGAATTTTATTCATGAGCTTGGTTAGTAATAAGACATCGAAAGTTCTTGCTTTTCCATAAAGCGAGATCTTGCGATTAGAGGTGAAATTTATAATTTGTTTACTTTCATTAATAAAGAAGTTCATATCAAAATCGGCTGACCCCGTATTCTTAATTTTATCCCTGGCAAATCAACTGCATCATGATTGACTAAGACATCTACTTTCCCATTGTTTGCATCATTGATACCAGAGAACACTGTCTTCTGGTTATTATTTTCAGACCGTTTGTGCAAAGGTCTTCAGAAATATAAATACCTGTCTCAGACTAGCTTCACTCTCTGCTAGAAACGTTATGTCGTAGGTACGTGCTAAATATTTGAGTGGTGTTACTTGAAGTAAATCCGTCAATTTCAGAAGCGCAACAAATAGAATTTTAAAAGGTCTCAACCACAAAATTAAATAAAGTGCATGAGAGTGGGCACCCTTGGTGTGTAGTTCTCTCTCTATAGAAATCTCTTGAGATAAGAAACCGTTAATAAGCAGATATGAACTGTTGTTTTTATATAATATTTGATATTTACTATGTAAGCTATTTCCGTTAAAGTATTAAAAAGATATCGGTTGTCTACAGAATCATAGACCTTAGTAAAGTTTACATTTAAGGTTCCCATATTTCTCTTTTTAAATTTGACAACATCTATTATATATTGCAAGGTAGAAATATTCAGTGAACCATTTCCACTTTTTATAAAACCCGCTTGCATAATGTTTATATACATTTGGAATAGGTGGCCAATTCTGTTGTTCAAGATGTGGGACAATAATTTTTCATCGATATTTAAGATATTGGTCTCCAGGACTTAGGTTCAGCCAAGTTCTTTCCTTTCTTAGGGAGCAATATTGCATTACTAATGGCGGATGTTATTGCCTCATTATGTATAAAAGATTCCATTAGGAGTTTTCTTGCTGAAATTAAAAAACCTTGCCTCATTATGTATAAAAGATTCCATTAGGAGTTTTCTTGCTGAAATTAAAAAACATTTCATTCCCATGCTCGTAAAAAAAATTAAAGATAAGCAAAAAAAAGGATTTAAGCAAAACTATCAGTGGTTTCTAGATGGTTTGTTTCGCCTGTACTGATGTTAGGAGTATCTTCAACTATCACCAGTTTGGGTTGCACATCTTCAGAACTGGGAGGTGTTGAGTATGGACAATTTCTCTTGATGGCAATTGAAAAATCCCAATGTTGTGGGGTGCTCTAAAGGACCCTTACCAGACTTATTTGGAATTGGCGTTTAAAAAATACCTCAACATTGTTAGCCTGAGGGGCAGCCACCAAGTTGGGATACAGTTCTCTTTATATTTTTTAAATCTATTGTTTCTACAACTCCTACTGCGGCTGCGCTCTCAGTTTCCTGTTGAGATTCACTTCCTGGGGAAGTTTGGTAGTTGGCTAGGACTTTGCTGTACCATTCTGGTGCCTTACACTTTTTGTAACACCTTGAATGTTCTGTATAATAGCAATCTTGACATATGGTAAGGGCTGGACAAAGGTGTTAATGAACAAATTTCCTGCTACATGAAAACCTGTACACCTTATCACTTGCTTCTACCATTCATGCAGTTGCCATTGTTGGTGCCAGTTATGCACTTTGAAAGTTGCTATTGAGGATGTTGCATTGCTTGATCTCCGTGTTCTGTAGTTTAGAATTCCCCAAAGTCCTTCAATCCTGACTTGTAGCATAGAAATGAGAACTGGTCCTCTGTTGACCATTTAGATGGGAAATTCCTCATGGGTAACCTAAAAATTTTTGGAAACTCATTTTAGCGATGAGTGGCACTGTTGATTTCTCACATTCCATAAGAAGCACAGACTTTCCTTCAATCTCAATAGGAATGTTGAAGAGTGTGGCTAATTTAGAGTTGCAATTAGTGGTGGAGCCCGCAGTAGTTTTTTGTTATTCTTGGGAGCAGCAAGTACCTTGGAGAACTGAAAATTCTTTTCAAAGGTCTCTGTATTTATAGATAGAAAGTTAAAGATTTTATTAGCAAAGGTGTTGAAACAATTGTGAAAAAAACTGAATCCTAAGATTGTAGCTGTCGACTAAAGATGGATCTGATAAAATATCTGTACACCTCAAATTTTGAAATTTAGAACAGTTAAAGGTAAGTTGCCCTATGCCAGCTGGGGCCTACAAAATTTGCTACGAACTTAAGCGTTTGGGTTGGGAGGTAGTTTGAGCAAACTTAAAACAAAAACTAGATAGTAATATGAAATACAAATAAAGTAAGCAGTAAAGGAAAATAAAGAAAAAAATAAACTTACGTTTAATGGGTGGAGTTTAGGGAACTGTTGGAGGGGTGAAGAGAAGGGATTGACAGGTACGTAAAATCTAGATGAAAAGACATTGAAAGGACGAGAGATACAACAAGAATCCAAGTAGCTATGCTAAATATATAATTAAGAAACCTCAAACATTTTATGAACTCCACTTTCATATTAATTGTTTTCAAATTCAAAGTAATCGTCTTCAAACAAAACTTATTTTTAATTTAATGACTATTAGGAATGAGAGAATTTTTTGAAATAAAATCTACTACAAAAGTGATAAATAAAAACAGTGCTTTAACAAAAGAAGCCTGTTACAATTTGTGGGCTTTCTCATACCCCGGCCAGCTTTTTATAGCAATATGAGTCACACCAATGTGACTTTCCAATGATCTGAAAATTAAATTAAAAAAGTTAAATGCATAGGTGGACTACTGGGTTTGCTACTAGTGATTCTTTAGTGATGTACCAGTGGTTGCCTCAGAGATGGAAGCAGTATCCTCAATTGGTGATCATAACCGGTTTTTACTGTTTTACCTTGTTTCTCATATTTCTTGGTTCAATTCTTTTGAGCGGTTGTGACCAACGTTGCTGTTTCAGTCCATTTTTTGCATTACATAATCCATTTGTAGGTGAAAGAACGCATACATGTTTAAATTATCACACTAACCCTAAATTTATCTCATTCGTAAAGGCAAACCTAAGCATTGAGCCAAATCATCCGAGTCTTTTAATTTTACAAATTGTAACGTGTTTTGCTTGAATATTGATAATACTATGTAAATTTTTCCATGATAGATTTTAGTAATTAATGGCCACTGATTACTTCCAAACATCTATAGTGATGATTTTGAATATTAATTTTAAGCTTTATTAGCAAGCAGGGCTTCAACGAACGACAGTAGTGATCCGAAAATCAAAATTATCCCTTCAAGGTAAAAATTCCATTACCGTAGTTTATTGAACGTGGCATGTACTCTGAAACTAATGAATTATGGGATCTTATTGGTGCAGGACTTTTAAGCCTCAGTGTACAATGGGCATGTCTACTGGCAGTTTGAATAAGTTCTAAATGATTACTATTATGATGCATTAGCAATATATGAAGTAAAAGCTAATTGAAGAGTAACAACTAAATATAATGTTATTTTTTATTTACATAATTTATACTGAATTAACATTCAAAGTTCAATGGCACTATTACGGTATTAAAAAAGACGTGCCCCGCATTAGTGAATTGCATATGTGATCTAACTTTTCCGCATGTGTTTTTATTTAATTGAATTCGACCATTCGACTATGTCCGATCTCTAGTAGATATGAATTTAACAACATTGAAGGCCAAAATTAATATGTAAGGCAATTCTTCAAGCAAAATTCATATTTTCTAAAAGCACTCCTATAACTACAAAATAAAAGCAGATTATATCTACATTAAAATATTGCTTATAAAAGTCCGTTTTTAAATCTATTATAAACTAAAAAATTGAAAAAAAACAATTCTCAGCTTTATTTCTAAATTAGTTAATGAACATTTTAATACAATTTGATACCATTTAAGTAAAAGCTGCCAATGATATTGCACAATTTGTCAATGGTGAATTCATGTAAATGCAAAATTTTAACATTGCAATAATTTCAAAAGATCAATAGCATAAAATTTACATTACTTAGCACAAAAATTAATTAACTGTATTGGTGTTATTTGATTGAATATCGAATTCTGAATATCAACAAGTTCGTTTAAGAACTTCTCTACTGCTGAGCTTACTAGGTCAATTGGAGAAAGATGTTTTGCTGTAAACAAACTATCTGATGATGCAAAGTTAAAAACATATATTTCTTACCAAAAATTAATCTGCATCAAAAGTTTGTAGGCACGGAATCTTGGTTAACATAGATATTTTGCGAAGTGTATATCTTAAGAATAATTCATTTAACCGAAGATTTCTTTTACAATGAAAATAAATGCTTAAAAGAATCTTACCCTTCAAAAGAAATGAAAAATTTTCATCCAGATGTAAGGATTCCACAGAATAAGACTGTTTAAAAACCTAAGCAATTTGAAAAATTCGTCATTGAAGGAATGTGAGAAGTCAAATTTAATAGTTTCCAATATCAGCATTTCCACAGGACCTAGTAAATTGTCACTTCGGTGATTTCTACCACGGTGTATCTCGAAGAAAACCATTTGCAGCCATTAGTGTTGAGAAATTAACACGTTTAGAAATACAGTCGTATGCAGATATAGAGGAGTTTGAGAAGTTAATATACGAAATCTTACTTAATAGTCAAACTTTTCTAAAAGCAATTCACTTCGAGAGAATTAAATTCGATAAAGTTTGGTAACTCACCAACTGTAGAATTGGGAAGGCTTTTACTAGCATGCGATTAAGAGCTTGTAACATTATGCAGAAATAGCTTTCAAGAAGCTTGCGTTTGACAATGTTACATTTCGGTGACTGCGCATCTGTGCTGCAAAGACCAATATCAAAAATTTGGCATGAGTGTTTCCACCAGTCCTTTGTGTTATATAGATTAAGTTTGCCAAATCAAATGAAACAGCCAGCGGAATATTGTCAGGTCCTAGAGCTTTCCAAATTTAAATAAGATTGGAAAATTTGTTTAAACTAGAAACATTATATGTTCTCAAAAGTGCATTAAAATTTTAGCAAGCACTTGAAAATATGAAAATTTTCCAAATTTGATTTAGATGAGAAGAAAATTCGAACTACTATAAAATTTCAGCATTGAACGATGGTGATATGTTGAGATATTGTCAAATTTCAGATAGTTTCATCTATACTGCACAGACTAATCTACAAATATCGGAAGTGACAACATGTTTCAAACTGAATCCCTTCTTTTGTAAACAGATTTAAAAAATTCACATGGATAAACTTACAGTTACAATTAACAACAATTTTCAAGTAGATTAAAGATTCGCAAGCATAATTAATGTAAGAAAACTCAGTTCAGAATGACTTAAGCATATATATAATCATGAAATAATTTCCAAACAATGCTTTCTACAATCTGAAAATTTTCTGAAACGTCAAATAGCAAGATTTCTTTAACAATGTTTCGAAGCTATATTGCCATGAAAAAATGTAAACTTTCCAAATTATTCTGTTAATGCTTCTTTTACAATGTGTTTCTACCAAAAGTATAATACTGTTTTTGATTCATACCAATATGCCACTAACATCACCAGCTAAATGGAAGATCATAGCTAATTCTCTGCATCCTACGTTAGACCAATGAAAACTGCATTTCTTAAAATATTAACCTACTTCTACCATGATGATTGAGGAGCTTGCAACATGCATATCATCAAAATTTTGAAATGGGTGAGCCCAAAATGAACGACTTTTGATATGCCGCCTCTGTTTCCAATTTTGTAATTCTAGCACATTAGCTAAAATCATTTTTATTACACCTTTAAATTGAGTGATGTATTTGTATAAACATATATAGTTGAAATCTGGTAGGAAGCACTAGACAATGTAGAAGCATATTTACTGCACTACAACAACATTGGGCTGGTATGTGTTCATATATTACCTGCTGTAATCGTTGGCCACTTTAGCTTTTTTTCAAAAAGTACCGTATAATCTTTGAAATGTTAATGAACTTGTTCGGAAGCCATGCATCTCCATCACTTCTAATGCTATTAACTGGGTTTATGTACTATTTTGAAGATCTTGGCTAGTTCTGCGATAATCATATTGTACTACAATTTCATCAAACAAACAATACAGAATGCAAAATGCCATTGATCGAAATTCTTATCTAGTTTTTTTTTCTTTTGTACTGTACTGGTTAATTGATAAGTATCGACTATTGGTACAGATTATCTTTTACTATATATATTTGTGTGATCCCTTGTGTACACTTTTTTGTGCTTAGAGATCCGTTGTGTAGACCCCGATTATGATAGATCCGCTCTGTTCTGTACGCATTTAATAAAAATATATATTTAATAGGAAATCAATATTACAATAATTAAAAATTCGATAAATTTACAAAATTCATTTAACACTGCATACATTGAATACATTTTAAATTAAATTTTTGGAATAATTGTATAAACCAACATTAAAATGATTAAGAAAAACTATCAACAAACCTAATACGACTTGCAGCATTCTTAATTTCAATCTAATGATGAGACTCTAGAGATCTTGCTATGATCATATTAGCATTGCCTCGCCTCAGCGCAATGGAGAGACTGCAAAAATTTAAAGGGAGCAGTAGTCACATCTCTTGTGAATTTTCCGCTATTCAGCAAGGAGGGCCAGTTTCCGAAAAGTCTTAATTGAGGTAGCTGAGAAGCCCCCAGGTGTTTCTAAGGCCAAGAGCACAAATATATAACCTTCAGATTCACAATTATTAAAGTATTTTGGGTATTTGCGATCTTCAGCTAATCCAAGAGACAAGCCTACCACGGATGCCACATTGGAAATGGCTGAAATTTGCAGCAGTGAGATAACAGTCAAGTCTAGTGCAGCAGGTTTACCTGCAGACCAAACAGGAATGAAAACGTCTCCGGGTTTAGACCGAGTCCCATTAATTAGATCACGTTGCTATTTAACAGGAAAGGCAGACGCTGCAATTGAATATACAATATCGCGCGAAGGCGATAATGCGACCAATTTTATCACCTTTGCTGCTGCAAGTAAGAGCATGGTCTCCATAAATATCCAATGTCCCATTCTGACAAGAGGGACATTTTCTAGATTCTGAATAGAGCGGGAGACTTAAACGGTAACGAGCTACTGCCTAATATTCGAAGGGAAGAAGATTGAGGCCAAATGCTTTCAGAGGAATAGCAGTTAACCACGCCTCTGAAGCCTCGACTGTAAGAGAGGGCAATCTAGCTTGGTCACGAACTCCAATTGCTTGACTGAAAAATTTATCATAACGAACTTTGTCAATATTGGATTGAAAAGCTTTCTGGATGCAGTCCTGGGGTAATTCTTCTTATCCAGTTATGGAAAAGAAAAAAGAAAGAGATAATGACTGAAATCCACAGAATTGGTAATATCTGCATTGGTGAGCTGCTCAACCATATTTTGAGCTTTAAAGGCAAAACCCAAATAAGCACAAAGATGCAGGTTACAGGCACGACGTATACCAAAGCCTTCCATTTTAATAGGGAAAGGTGCTTGATTCCATGCAATGTCAGGAAGTGGTGACCTAATGATGCATGAAGTAGCATCCCGTAAGGATTCATCAAATTCCCTTAAAATGACCTCACTATTCGCAGAGAGAGAGGAATAGATCTCATAGCATATATAAGATTTGAAGTACTAAAGCGCACTTTAAGAATACCCGTAGCAAGTTGAGGATCTCCGAGCTCATTGAACCATTCTAGACATGCCTGAGCTTTTTTAGGCCGTTTCCGGAGAAGCAGTTGCATATATTAGCAATCACCAATTGGATCACCAAGTAGTTAAGAACCACCAATAGGTGCCCTGGTAATAAAAAAAATCCACTTAATGCACAAAAAGTTTTTTCAACTCGACTTTAAATTTATCAATATGTAGACATTAATATAACAACAAACAGTGGCGTACGCCGGGGGGACATGGTGGAATGCCCCCGTCAGGTTTCCAAATTTCTCGTAAAAAATTGAAAAATTTAA
>CABFPE010000150.1:1003058-1025362 GCA_900660155.1 Hofstenia miamia | reverse complement strand
TTTTAAAGTTGAAGCATAGAAAAACACAAACCCTCATAGAAAACGTTTATTTACTTTTATATTTTCCATCATTTGTTTTAAAGATGAAGCATAGAAAAACACAAACCATCATAGAAAACGTTTATTTACTTTTATATTTTCCATTGTTCGTTTTAGAGATGAAGCATAGAGAAAAAACATCATAGAAAATGTGTAATCAGAAAGGAGGAGAGAAGAGCTCTCACCTAAGCACTTGAAGCATTGAAAGTTTGTCTTTTGAATTGCCTTTTGAGAGAAGCGCCCAATTCATCTCACTTCAAAAGCCAACAGTAGTTGGCCATCATGTTCACATTCCTTCGACCCTGATAACGATTTTCCATGGTCATAATTTCCTGATGGAAATGCTCACCTTTACTTTGCTGTACTTTATACAATTGCTTGGAAAATACTCAAGATGTGAATGGAGGAAATGAAGCTTCACACTCATTCTGCATCCAAGCAGTTGGAAACATTTGAGCAGTTTCTCAATGAGCATTTCATGATGTTCTGCCCTCATGTTACCAAGAAATTGTTGGGAAACATTGCGGAAAGCACACCACACTCTGAGTTCTAGTGCAGTCATTTTCTCATCAAAAATTCGATCCAAAAGAGCTCACAAATTTGAGGCTCAACAAAAATACCTGCTTTCAATTTAGCATCAGAAACATGATGGAATTTTTCGCAAATGAATAAAAATGTTGAGCCATCTTTGGAAATACCTTTCACAAATTGCTTCATCAAACCAAGTTTGATGTGAAGAAGAGGTAGCAATATTTTGTGAGGGTCGACTAATGGTCTCAACTTAACATTAAAAGTTCCTGGCAAGAAGTTGCTGTGACTCGGCCATTCACGTTGCATGAAGTGATTGTCATTGTCGAGACTATCCCAAATACAGAGAAAACAGGGATATTTTGTGTAACCAGTCTGAAGTCCAATGAGAATCATTTTTAAGTCTCCGCATATTTGCTAGTTATGTTATTTGTATTTGATTGCATCCAGTAAGAGTTGAAAGTTTGCATATGTCTCAGCCATTTGCATGGAATGAGCGATGGGAATAGAGGCCATGGATGTTCCATTGTGCAAAAGAACAGCTTTCAGACTTTTGCATGAAGAATCAAGAAAAAGTCTCCAATCTTGTGTTTTATATTCCATTCCCATTTCCTGAACTAAGCCACTGACATCATCGCAAAAAACAAACTTCTCATGCTCTTGAAAGAAGCAACGAAATTGTGCTCAATGGGGTGTCCATATTGTTGAATTAATACAAACAGTGCTGCTTTTAATTAAATCACATAGCAATCATCTTAGCGTAGACGAACAATAAGATGATCAAAATGATCTTCTGCTGGTTCAAACCTTAAAGCATAAAGTTAAAAAGGCCTTTATGGACCTTTGTGAATCAAATGCATCCAGTTAAAGTTTTGGCAATTAATTTTATTAAAACTCAGTTTTCTGTTGCTTATCTCATTTTGCATCCAATTTGATCAGACCCAGAAATGCAAATTCAAAAGAACAGCATTAAATGGATGACACGGATACATGTACATGTGCAGGTACTAAATACATGTTATTTAAAAAACTAGACTTGATGCGAAAAAATGAAGTTCATATTCGTGATCTACGGGTCGAATTACATCATAAAAACTGTGAATGATTTTAAGAAAAAAATTTCATGCATATCAGTGTTATAGTTACGAGTATAAATTGAACTCTAACAGTGCATAATACCTGTTACCACGTCGCATGGACATTCAATTGATGAAATTGATACCATGCAGCTTTGTGTGCCTTTACTATGTTTTTCTCTTTGGGTTGCATGCTAATCTTTGGCGATGTGCAAAATCACTAACATACGTTTTATTCCGTGGCCTAATAACAATGAAGCAAAATTAATCAAATATGATTTTCCACCCCACGAATATTCGAAGGTTATGATAAAAAATTTGGGAAAAGATGAACTAGCGAAAACTAGTAAAAACATATATTTTGTTATTATAAATTAGTAAATTTAAAATAAGTGTAAGAAAAGGGTTTTGCTTTAATTTATTCAATCGACAGTTGGTTAATTGCCGAACATTCGCTATTTTTACTTTTAGAAGACGAACTAATAGTTCGTTGTGTGGATAGTTGCAAAAGTGTGACTTTTGACAATTTCTTTTGAACGAGGCTGTGCATCCAGTTTTGATAAATCCAAGAAATAAAAAATAGTTTCACATGGAGCTAGTCAGTGCGTACATTTTGATATAATGCTAGTCCGCAGGGTCAATACTAAAAGAGCTATAGGGTTCCAAAATAGTCGAATAGAAATTTTAACTAACAAAGGTCCTAATTGCGCAAAGGGTCTAGTAATTAAAATATAATTTTAATGTTGCAGGTATTGTAGAAATTTGAAATTTAGAGAAAATTGAGTCAACTTGATTCACTCCAGTATCTCGGTAAGGGTTAGGGTGTGAAACCATTTTACCATGACTAACTCTTTATTAACAGCATTCGAGCTAAAAATAACCTAAAAACGCACTCATCAACGCCCACTTTTGCACCGTTTTGGAATTTTTAAAGGGAAATTCTTAGAACGTTAACCTCAAACTTAATAGATATATTTACTTTAACAAATATTAAGTAGTAAGTACCTTCCGAATTAGTATTTCCATGTCTCCTTAAGATGACACTCACAGTTTACATAGATCAAAAATGCAAATTGTGTTACACAAATTGACTAAATTAAAAAAAATTAAAAGTGAAATGTAGAAATACTGGAGATAATAGCAGTGGAGACAATATATATCCTCTTAAGAATCGTTTGCTAATAAATGCATAGCAATTGATAAAGTCAAATTTATTTGAGCTCACCTAAATAAAATATATATATTAGCTTTAACAAGTAAAATAATAACTCTACAAAACAAACTTGTTCACAAAGTCTACTAAACAATCAAGCTACTTACTTCTCCCTTTCTAAATGAATAGTACACCGTTTATTCAATATTGGAAATATGAGAAATACATTTTGGTTAACAAAATATAGCTATTTATAATTTGATCATCTGTTTGTAGGCCAGCATCAACAAAAATCTCATGGGTCACAAAAGCTTTGTCCAAGGAAAATCAACAGAATCTGCTGTAGACTCATCTATTTAATCAATAAAAATTGATCACTTATAACCTGAAATGCAATACACTAATCTTTTCAAGTATATAGAGCGAATAATTTTATTGAAAGCATAGAGTATTTTTATAGACGATATTCTTGATTGAACATGAATTCTTCTCATAACAAATTCTTCTATTTAAAATTAAAATAAAAAATATTAACTAAGTTCAATCTTTCAAAATGTGCAAAAATTCGTAGATGTTTGCATGCTGGCCACGAAATTTTTAGACAAACTAAAATTTTTCTAGGTAGCTATTTGTCCGGTGTGTGCTATTGGACAGATATAAGAGCGGCTTTGTCAAACCAATTACTAAACATATTTCAAAATATAAACAATATATTACTCACTTTCTATAATATGAAACTAACGGTTTAGTGCCAACCCCTGACATATTAAGAATGTGTCCTGCAGCTCATCTGGTTCGAGAAATCATAAACACATCAAAGTTTTTACAATTTGACGAACAGTGTTTTCTGTTTTGAATAAACCCGCTTGGCCTATTTGTTCAGCTATAATTAGAATTCATAATAAAAATACCGATAATTCAATTATGGGCAAAATCATTTGAATGCTTTTCATGACAGCTGATTCAAAATCAATGGTAATAGATTTTGGTTTTAAGCGAAAGCCAAACTTTTTACAAATAGTTAAACATCACAAAAAAGCAGGGTTGGTCGATTACATGTTTTTTATCTAAAAAAACAAACAGTTTTTTATTGAAAAAAACGTGTTTTCTTATGTTTTTTATTGTTTTTATTGTTCTCACAGAAAAAACTGTAATCGTTGAAAAAAATTCAATTAATTGAAGAAAATTACATTTTTTTGTTCAACTGTTGATATGTAAAGGCAAGTTTAGAAGCCTTCTCATGACCAAGATGGTTGCGCAGACGACCGTATGTCATGCCGAGTGTTGAAAACTGACGTTCGAGTCCTGCAGATGATCCAACAGCGGACACGAGTAATACTGCTGTTTCGCAAAGTTTTTCAGAGAAACTCCACTCTTCCACCAGACTACTGGAGAGGTCACTTGGTAGCTCTCTGTGAATAGATCGGCTGTATATGGAACTTCTTGAGCAATATATGCAACAAGTGCAACAGTAACTGATTCATCGATTCACCTAATAAAATCTTTTGCTTTCTTCAGCTTCATTGAATCCAAGTTCTTCCCACAAAACCTATGATCCAGCTAGTTCGCTGCAAGAATGGAGTCTTGAAGGGCCATATCAACTCGTTTGCAGAGAACCTGTTGGAAAGATGTCGGTACCTCTGACCTCAAATCGTACCAGATTTCGAAGCATTCATTGATGACACAGTTATCACGTTGGAAATTGTTCCGCTGAGGCTCTTTTGAGTTGTATGTCTTCCATGAATCTATAGACAGTATCTGATGATTTCAATGTTACGTTGACAATACAAGCAATATCCGACCAGTATTTCACAAAACTCAAGTGATTCCAGTACCGAGTTCTTCTGCTTCATCAACCCAGATTCTGCATGGTGATTGCGAAGATGCTTCAGAACGTGACTATCTTGTTGATACATGGTTTATAGTCAGTTGATGTTACGATATCTTTTCCTAACAAATTGGCAATATGTGCATTGCATCCATAGCAATGCAAAAGATCACTTGGTGACTTAACTTCATTTTGCATTGCCGCCATATTAGCAGCATTATCAGTTACAATTGAAGTGACCTTGCATTTGAATTCTTCTTCCGCAATGTTGATCTCTTTCTTCAGAAGCTCTTTAAGATAGCTTACGTCTTGTGGACTTCCAGTGGTATCCACGGGATTGACCAAAAAACAGTCACCCGGGCAACATATTGATACTCCAATGATAGGCTCATTTTGTGCAGTTGGCCAACTGTCTATTGCTATTGTAACGTTAGAGTTCTTCAATAACGTTGGCACCTTTTGTTTTTCCTGGTCGTAAACTTCATCCAGTAACACGCCACCCACACGCTTCCGAGACGGCACCTTCGCGGATGGGTTGAGCATTTTGAACAAAGTGTCCAGTTGCTTGTTTTCCGCATTCAGAAATGGCGTGCTTGACGAAATGACATACTTCGTAAACTGGAGGTCGATTTGATGCTGCCTACTTGAACTGGTTGCTGGGATGTGCAGGGTACTTTGTTTTAAAACCTTTGCTGCTGGTTTTTCATTTGGTGCTTGGTGCGACGACTGTCCTTGCCGAACACATGACTGACGGTGTGCTTTCATTCGAGCAACCAACGCAACAAGATTATGACCGCATGTATTGCATTTAGCTCGTGGAGTCCCATCTTCCGTCGTTCTTTCCGTGAAAAAGCCCAGATCGCGTCCATATTTCGACCCATTGCATCTGAAATAGAATGAAAACTGAATTATTTAAAACAAACAAATATAGCAGGAAACAGTTTCCCCTCAATGAGGCATCCAATAGTATACGATTATTGAAAAGTCCTGTGAGAAACCAATTATACGATCATCGCGTGCTCTAAATATACACAATTATAATAGTTTTCTATTGATCAACACCGTGCAACAACAAATCATCCAAACAATACAAACAGTTTACCTAATCGCAAGAGGTGATAGAAATGTACCCCTCTAAGCAAAGTTACAGAAGGGACAACACAATTCGGCCAGTGTGCAATTGAGTTTTTCCGTTCTTTATATAAAAATATATTATTTTGAATGTAAACACTTCATTTTTGCAATAAAAATTTAATGTTGTATTGTAAAGTCATTTTTCGTCCAAGTAAATGTCATATTTTATATAATTTGCAGCCATATAAAATTTGTCCTAGTAATAATATAGAAAACAACACAGACATACATACATGCATATATTTGTAAATATGGTAACCAATTAAACCTGAGCAATCGGAGGCCCAAAAAGAAAGTGGAAAACATAACTGAAAAGGTCATTGATCTTAAAGAAACGTCAAAACCTGTTTTGCTGCACTTTTGCTTGAAAAATTGGAACTGTTAATGAAGAGAAATTCCGATCTGAAAGAAGTTGTTTCTAAAGAACGAGGTTGTGGGATCAAGAAGCCGCGTTTGCCCCATACACATCGGTGGATGTTGAATGGTTTTTCAGTGTTCTTCACTGATTTGTGCAAGACAAGCATCACATTTTGTCTAGTACACTTGATAAACTGCATTTTATTATGTATAACAAGTACTTGCAATTACTATTCAAAGTATAAATACAATATGTCCACCGTTTAATTCTTAGTGCCGATATTAGAAAATTATTGCCGATTTTAGTGATAAAAGTTCCGCAGAAAAATAATTCAACAATTAGATTAGAATCATCGAATAATAAAATAACGACTCACATGATAATACAAATGAATCTCTTCTTTGAACACCTCTCGCAGTACACTTGCTTAGTTTACAATTCCAGTAAACATTATCTAGGAAATTAACATAGTAAAATAGTGCAGATCATTACCTTTATGTAGTTTGGATTTTCAATATATGTAAACTTATTTACGATTAATAAATTATTTTCATTTCTAATGAATGAATTCCATATTTACCATTTAAATCGATTTATTTTTGAAAAAAGATATTTTCGCTAATTTGGTTGATGTCATATTCAATAAATGGTTGGAGCTGCTAATGGGGCACTTGTCTCAATAATAGCATCACAATTGTTATATTCTCGGTGATAGTGCTTGTTCATTAAAAAATTGGTTCTTAACACGGTATGCAAATGCTGGGTCCTCTTAAGAAATATTTTTTAGGAATAAACATAAATATGTTGGATTAGTAATTGAAAGGTTTAACCGCATTTGCATAATGAGCTTAGAAAAAGATTGTTTAAGCCCAGTAAGTCATCTTTTCAGCTCCATTTTAACTTTTTGATTGCATCTACTGGCGTAAAGTCTTCGTCACAACAAAATGCTTCATTTTGGTTTTCTCCTATTTTCTTTTAGGAACCAAATTTCCGGAAGTCCCAAAATAGGTTTGAAAGAAATGTCCTGGTAGTTTTCTCTTTCAATATCACTTAGCATGTCTTCAACGTTTGGAAAAAAAACCTCCGTGTTTTCGAGCGATTGACCTCACCTGCGTACTTATAATACTATTTACTTTATTCTTTACGTTTTTCTATATTGACTATCACTTATTTTGATTGCATCTGTGTTCCTTTCTTTGCCTCCAACAGATTTTCCTTTTTCTGCTACATTTTGATAAATGTGAAATTTTTTGCGTTAAAGTGTTTGAATGTTTACTGCCGAGCACTTCATTATCGTTAACGCGTTCATTGACAGTAATTTAAACTTCTTCCTTAGAAAAGTTTTTACTTCGTTTTCAAGTTTTATCCATTTTGTTATAAACCTCATTTTGATAATGATTCATTAAACCAAATTTGAACCATTAGAATCAATTAGATTTATTTTGTAAATGAATGTCAACACTTAGCAAACATCAAAGAATATTGGTATCAATTCATTACCAACAAATCACTTACCAAACATTTATCAGTGAATTAACTGCTCGCTAATTATTCGCATTTGATCACTAGTGTTATTTTAATAGTAATAATTGGCCAAGGCGCTATGACTTATCTCTGCATCACAGGTATTCAGGATATTTTTTAAAATCAAACGAAATTTTCCAGTTAGTCAATTTACATTAGTTTACATTTGTCTACATAGTAGCGTAATATATACACAATTAACCTATGAGACCATAACAAGTTTTTCACGAAGTTCAGTCCTGTTTTCACATTTTATTCAGAAATTTACATTCCATATTCAGAACTCAAAAATATACATTCCCATATTCTAACGTATTATTTCACAAATTGAAATATTTTTTAGCGCGGTTAATGACAAGTATTAAACGATTTTGGAAAATCTTACTTCATGTATATGACGAAGTGATGTTTAAGAGTGATGAACATTGTTTATGGTTTTTGAATATCAAATGCAAATTTCTGAATATGAAATGTAGATATCTGCACACTGCAATTTTTAGATCAGGATATTCTCTATCTTTCCAATACTTCAGAACTTCAGTACCACATTGCAATTTTCGGTCATTCAAATAATTATCATTTGAGTTGACTGCATTTGAACCTGATTGAGGAGTGCTTGGGTCTTCTTCCGGTTACTCAATGAACACCCCGTATTATCAGAAAAGAAATATTACCACAATCTACAAAAATTAGGATACCACTATAATATTTAGATTACAGGAATTAATTTATCATAAATGTCTTCATTATATAGAATGTTGTACCCACGCAGGCATGGTTAGGTGGTCTCCCCGAAATGATACGTCTTTAACCTAATCATGAGCATTCTCATTAATCAGATTTATTTGCAATACACTAGACTCGATTTATTATAAAAAACAATTCCTTAAAAGAAGCAATATTGAAATTTTCCTACTCCTTGAAATGTTCGGCAAGATACCTGCTAGCTGGAAGATCAAATTTAATAGATACTTTTCTTTAGTCCGATGAGTAATTATGCTACGAATGTCGAGATTTACTACTAAATAGATTATGTACATTTGCTTGTATTGTATGGTCCCACTAACCTTGCTTATTACGACCATAGTGCCATCAAATTAGGATCTAGAGTTAATAATGAACAAGAAAATTGAAAAAATTGACAGATATTATTCGAAAGGTTTTTTCAACCCGTGAGGTCGTTAAGGGAGTCCTAGGGTACCAAGAGCGCTGCAACCTATTTCGGCAAAAAATTAATTTTGAAAATTTAGCAATTAAAATTTATTTTATAAATAATTCTACTTTTCTGAAGAAATATAAAACTAATTTTCAATAAAGGTAATTAATACTTCAGTTTCTGGGCAAAATTTCTAATGTAATTGATTGTGGATAAATATTGGCATAGGGTCGATATCGGTGATGATAATAGGTTTGAATGTTATTGAATTTACATCGTATACGCTTGTATTGGTCACTTGACTCAATTCATTTCAGCCAGTACAACCAACTCTATTCTTTAATAATATTTATTTTGCACTCAATACAATATTATAGAACACTATACTAAATCCTGTTCCAGTTTCATCTCCAGTAGTTTTTGTGTTATTTACTTGTTCTGTAAAATACGCGGTGGAAAATCCCACTAGCTTCAGATATAACAGATGCATGCACCTGAAAATGGTAAATGTGGTCCAAAACTTAATAAGGCAACCAAAAGACGTGTTTGGTTTCGGCGTTTCCCCAAAGAGAGGCAATTAATTGCGGCCTGAATTTTATACAAGGGAAACATTGCTTCAAGTCAATTAATAGATTAGATTAAGGCCATTTATGCTTTCATCAAGTAATGTTTCCAATGCCGTGCTGTCAAACATTCAACAAATGTGTTGTTTACCAAATATTTGTCATGCGAATTTGTTCGTGTGTCACCCTTAAGGCCCAAGTTAGTTTGGTAGGGCATATTAAACGTCTACGAGATATTCCCACTCTAATAATAAATGCAATCCTCAATGTATTCTTTTTTGAAGAAGTCTGAATTTTTTATTTACCTGTTTGGTGATGTCTATTACGTGTGAAAATTTATTTAGTAAAGTTGCTAACTTGACTTTGTTCTGTATTTGCAATATTTAGACTGGTTTAACTGGAAGAAGACGTAGAAGAAATAATGGAACTGCGTTAGGTTATGGAGAATCTTTTGACGAACGCGGGCTTCTCTGCGAAGGTAACTTAAGTTAATTTTTCCAACCTAAAATAAGTTGAGTAGTAAATCCATTATCTAATAACAATTAACACGAGTGCATGCACTGAATTTCATCGATTTAAAACCTGTCAGAGAATTGTTTTACATATAATGAAAGTAAAATATGAGATATTACTAGGATTAAGGCTTTTCTTAGTACTTATTTTATTTTTCACTTAGCTTGCGGAAAATATTTCAAAAACCGCGCGGGGCTATCCTATCATTTCAATCGCGCTCATGCGCAAACACCCCCGATGGCTCTCACACCTGATGACGCATCAAATGGTACACCTCCTACACAATTGAACACCCCCACCAGCAATTTAGCAGCACCTTCTCCTTGCTCTTCATCAAATCTCGTTGATCAATCCTCTCCCCTCACCATACCTGCTGATGATCAACAGTACAACTCCAATCAACTCAAAGAAGGTTTTTACTTTCCGTTTTCCTTAGTTATTGCCAATACCAATGTTATAATTGAAAATCATATTAAACATATCCAATTTCTTACTTATATTTGCAGAGGAAAATAATTTCAATTGCTTTATTTTTAAACAGGTTTCGTTGAATCTTTATGAAAGAATCTACAACTGTCCAAATACGATAGCTTAAGCTGCTTAATACAGTATGGGTCATTTTATTATGGACAGTAAATATAGTATTTTTTTACATTCATCATCAAAAACTTGTAAATCAGTATGGGATTCTTTGTCTAGTTTCTTATTTCAATTTTATTTTATATAATCTGGATCAAGTTATTGTCGACACGCTCCCATTACTCCTATACGACTTTTATTGTATAAGAATAATGATTTTTATTTTTAGATTCCCATTAATTTATAACTATTTTACGTAAAAGTTGTCGTTGTTGAACAGTAAAGCTGTTCTTGGATGAAATACATAAATTCAATTTGTGTTTACAATGATTTTTGTTTCTAAGGTTTTCTTTTACTATTAGGTTAATGGTTTTTACAGACATTTTTCTGGGGGAGGGAGTCCCATAGCATTATGGGCCGTCATTAATGAAAATCAACGAACAAGTTGCAGGATCAACTATTTTTTTATCAATTGTAAACTTCCCATACCTTTACGACTAATTATGCTTTATAGCGAAAATTAAATTTTACTAAGCTCTCCCACAATGAAATGGAAAGGGAACATTATGTAAAAAAGAGGTTTCCTCTAGATCATATTCTGTACCACTGACCAGGCTTAGTATAAATGCAATAAATGCATGGTATAATGCATATTTTGGGTCTATAGGGCATCAATTAATGCATTTTATGCTACATAAGCAATAATTTCATTTCTAAGAAAAATGTGTATCATGTGCTAATCAATTTGCAGCGAGGCCATTGGCCGTTCATGGTTTCTTTCATTTATTCCAATCTTGCGTTTACAATGTAAACAAAACATTTACATTGCTAATGTTTAGATTGCTATCTTCAATTTGCAATGCCTAACCCAAAACGAGCTAACGCGGAACTCGTCACTAAATATAGGAAAGTGTACGATTGTCTTCAAACAGCAGGCTTAAATTTAGTTTGTAAAGTATGCAATGAAACCGTTTCCTATTCAAAGACATTTTAAGTTACATAGCATATTTCTTCCAAGCATTCACATAACAGTTGCCAAAATTCCACCAATGCAACTATTGCAAGTTATTTGCAGCCAAATTCCAGCGAATACTCTATGGATATTGCTGAAATGCTTACATCTGCTAATATCCCTCTCAACAAACTGAACAACCCTACATTTGCGAGAATATTAGCTAAACGGACAAAGCAGACAACACATTCGGTTGAATTATGCTCCAAAGGTTTTCGATAAGAAACTTCAACAAATTAAAGCAGAGTTAGCCTTGGCGTATGCTATTCATCGGGTTTGCGAATTTATCTGGGAGAAAGAAAAAAATATATTGACACCTTTGTTACAGGAGTGAAAAGAATTTTCAAGAAGGCACCTTTACGCGAAATTTACTCAGAGAATCTGGAATTTCAATGACGAAAGAGGTATGTATCATACGATGGGGGACCTGGCTTAAAAGTGTTGAATGCATAAACACTAACTATCAGTGACTTAACGCAATAGTTCAGGAATTAGGCAATAGAGAAAATATGCACATTGCCTCAATGAAGACCCTAATTGCAAGCCCTGAAGTAATAATCAGAGTAGAAAGAATTGTGGAAAGATATGCTCTAATTGTACCTTTGTTTAAAAACCTCCAAAACATGGAAATTTTTCCAAGCGAAGCACTGGCTGCAATTTATCTAGCAGTGGGAGATTTTGAAGAAAGAGTGAAGCAGAAACTGCATGGAGTTTTGGAGAAGAACGACGGTTTTCAGAAAATTATCAACAAGGAAAATCTATATCACAGCCTCGAGGAGCAAGATATGATGTTCAACTTTTGCCCAGTAGCATCAACTGACGTAGAAAGATCCTTTTTGACTTATAAAGGCATACTGACAGACAACAGAAAGAGATTTTTGGGAGAAAACTTGTTTCACATGCTTTTTGTTGCCTGTAACCAACAATTTTGAATGTCAATTCAATTTTGTATAAGTGCATTTTTAAGTGCATATTTTAGGGAATATAAGTGCATAAGTGCATGCATATTTCAGTATTTTTAAGTGAATGAAATACTAAGCCTGCCCTTGACATCACAAAGTTTTATGTGATTACCATAATAATTTGACTCGTACTGTATATTATTTAATCATCAAATACACATTTTCAATTATATACTTTTGCAAACTTTCGAATATTTAACTGATAGATTATTTTGTTTTGGTTTACTGATTAATGCTTTGTATTGAATAAATAATAGATGATGAATGTAAATAACTTTAAGTATATACCGAACTACGATTTCTTAGCTTTGGAGGCTTCATTGAATTTGATGTTTGAGTGTAGTGCTTTTTCTTTCTGACCAACACTATTCAAAATTCATTGAATTTTTAAGAAATGTGTGGGATTGTCACCTTTCTATTTCAAAGTTTGCACTTCAAATGTACCTTCGATTGTGCAATTTAATGTTGTTTAGTTTAAGTTAGCTGGGACGGCTAGTGTTTCCACAGACGGTCATCCCATTGCTACAACAATTTACTTCAACCACTGCATGGTAACATATTAAATTAATATCGTTGTTACGTTTTTTATTCTTATTGATTTTCGTATGCATTTACGAACATTGTGAAATACTAATAATTTGCTCGCATATATCAAACTAGTTCTAGCATTTTCTAAAATCAATTACTACACTTACATGTCTTCTACAAAGAAAGATGTCTATGTGGGAACAGAGTTTTCAATTAGACAACTACAACAATTTTGAGTGAAACAACGGCATGAGTTTTGAATCCATTAGATAGTATCAGAATTATGATTTGATTTCAGCAAAGTATCCGTATTTCGAATCAACGAAACACTACACTAGATGTGTATGCAGTAATGTAATACTGCATTTAATTTACTGTGGGAAATTCTCTTCATTTAAGATCAAACATGAATTGCACACTTCAAATTTAAGAGTTGTTTTAATATATATTGCCTGAGTGGTTAATTGTGCAATGATAAAAAAAGAATTGACAATAATTCCGTTCACTTAAATTCGGAAATTTCCCTGTTAATATTCGAATCAATTTTGATGATAATCAATTATAAATAATTACTGAAAGTAGAATTAATCAAAATTTGTCCGTCTGTGCATTAGCAACTCATAGCTATTAGTTTTTGAAAATTGTAATAATGATATATTGTGCATTTATACTAGACACATTCAAACATATATTGTAAATTTATGACGTGTGTTTTCGTTTGTATATTTTGCAAGGAATATCTTCAATCTATTCTATTAATTAGACAATTTTATTCGCAATATACTTCTGTCTGGGCAATGTTTCTGTACTATTACGGTTTACTTCATTTAATCTTTTAGACGAAGAACTTTCCCAAACCGAAAATCAGCAATCCAATGGCTTCTGTGATTTCTGTTTGGGGACAGAAGCTGAAAATAAAAAGACCGGGAAACCCGAGGAACTTATAGCGTGTTCAGACTGCGCTCATTCCGGTATGAATACAATATGATGTCAGGTTGTTTGAGGCTGTGTATTTAGGCCACCCTAGTTGTCTACAGTTCACTGAAACAATGCGATCACGTGTCAAGCAGTACAACTGGCAGTGCCTTGAATGCAAATCTTGTCGACAGTGTGGTACTTCTGAAAATGACGTAAGTTTTAGGCACAGAAACAGCTACATTATAATTACTGACTTTAGTGAGGTACTGTATCGATACGAGAAACCGATTCCTTGGAAATAAACATTTAACTTATCTTACTACTTGTTTGTGCTAATCCAAACGGGTCACTAAATTTTCAAAGGTTCAAAATCGATTCACTAAATGGATCACTAACTACCATCTAAGTATAATGATAATTTTAATTCCCATTCCTTTGCACCTATGTTTAAGTCATTGACTTTCTTTATTGCGAATTTTAGACATATAAGTTCGGAATGGTTAGTTGTCATGAAATAAAGCTTTCGTTCGAGTTATTTCTTCTATTACCTAGACAATCATTCTCTTTTATATCAAGGGCTCCAAAATGCGGTACATTTTTTCAAATTAAAGTTGTCATGAGAGTTACTTTTCGCTAAATGCCAATTACCATTAGGCAGTCAGACCGGGGTTGAATCTTGGGTCTTGGATCAATCTTGGGTCTTGGGTGCTCTTGGGGGGTCAACGCAAGATCTTGGGTGGGAAAATTAACAAATTTTGAAGCTCATAACTCATTAATTTCATATTGACACGCGATTTGCCCTCGCAATCTTAGAAGTTGCTGTAACTGAAGCGGATGTAAAAAGATCGTTCTCCAAACAGGGACTCATATTTAACAGCCTACGAAGTCTCTTGTCTGAAGAGACTGTGCAGGCCCAAATGACGCTTACTCTGAATTATGATAAAGTTAACATGAATGCTAATAAGAATGTGATATCTCTAGAAACTGGCCAAGATAGTGCTACAGCGAAGCGGTACAGGTAAGTAGAAACACTGGTGTATAAGAAGCGGCGTATAGAGGAACGCAGTGAGTCGGTATTGGACTCTCAATATAAATGCAATGTTTGTAACTTGGCCACTCACACTGACATTTTGGAATGTCGAGTTTGTCAAAATTGGAGTCACATCGAATGTGGCGTTGCCCAACACCGCTTTCATTTTTGTTAAATTGTTTCCGCCGTAACTTAGTTTTCAATAATTCAATTTTTTTCATTTTGGACTATTTATTGGACAAAAATTATTTTTCGTCTTTGATCTTAAGTTTTCAGTTTTGGATTTTGGGTCTTGGGGTTCAAAAACCCAAGATTACGGCCAACCCTGGTCAGAATTCCAACAATCTCAATTAAAGTTACATAACCTGTTTATTTAGTGTGATAAATAACAGTTGCTTACACGAGATTTGTAAAGTCGAATCTTATAATACGAGGAATTTTTTCATATTGTAGTATGTAATTTTTTTCTACAGCCCCAATTCGAGAAGCGTAATATAAAATGAAAAAAATACACCAGAAATTATGGAATATTTTAATTCTGTGACATTTAACACATTTATATAAAGAACAGTTCGCTCACATGTTCATCATGCAACATAAAGTTATGCATAGGTCATAAAGTGATGCTTTATATGGCATAGATGGAGACAGATAACTTAAAGAAATGTATGCAGCCTGCAGAAAATTGTATATTTTATTAGGACAATAAAAAGATTGGTGGTACCTAATTATTTTGCACCACACTGTTCATTATTATAATTGTCTAGACATCCAAGCGCAAATTTAATAATTTCCTTTTTCCTATCTGAAATTTGCAATTAATGATTTTTTTCAAACTGAAATTAGATCAAATTTACATATATCATCAGTTTTACTGATAAAGTAAATAGTAATACTCGTGCTATAAGCTGTTAAATTCGTTGCAGAAGTCTTCTTTTCCTAGAAGAATGTAAATATTTTGTTTGTGAATCTGTTAACTAATCTGCTGTGTTTCTAAATGATAATGCAATTAATTTATCTCTTCATGTTCTTGCACTGTTTAAGCCTTATTTCAATATGGAAATTGACTGCAATTGCGCTTTTTCATGAAGGCATGAATGTACTACATAAGTTGTCTTTGATATTTGAAAAAAACCATTTTTATCTTTTAATTAATGATAGATTATCTCTAAGATAACATGGTTTTGTAAAATCAATTGTGCAATTTGCAATAGAAGTTTGATAAGTGATAATATAGAACTTAGAGGAACGTTTGTTTTTGGAAATACGTTTTGCTCTAGTTTTCTAAATTTACAGATATTACAACCGACATACCAATAATATAATGGTAAGTACAGATTGATGCAATATCCGAGTCAATGTCTACGAAGCATTTCTTTGTTTTCTACCAATATCATATTAAGATGCAGAGACTTTAACAGCTTAGCCAGTATTATTGCTGTACATATGGAAAGTAGTTTGACATCGATATCAAGAAAATCTAGGATGCTGAAAATTGCGTCAATGCTTTCCACAGATTGAATTTGGTGTTTTCAGAAGATTTTCTTTACGGCTATTAAACGGATGTCTTCTTTGGATCTAATACATCCCGTTTGGTACTACTGGAGAGCTTTCGTAAAGATTTCAATCTAATCTTGGAAACGTGTGCACCACCAGTTTGGAAAGTTGCTATAATTCCCATACATAGAACATTATATCACGTTCTGTTTTTTGACAAGACAGCAGCGACTCTCCAGGAAGCGTAGACGGTATACAATATGATGATTTGCTTAGATTCTGTGACTTTCAGTGTTTTGGAGGAAGGTATTCAGTTATGTTAAGCATATATCCAAGATTTTTCAAAGTGAACAAATTTGCATGTATGATGCATTGAGTATTGTTAAGTCACTATATATTAATTGCGAAAAATGTTGAAACCTTTTTGGAGATAATTGAAGAGGCTCTGGAATTAGCTTTCTCTGCAGGGATTAATGATCTAACATTACTGATAGTGCGAACTAGATTGTACAACCTATTTTTTGATGAGCAAATATTGATGCATGCATTGCTCAAATGGATCCTCATTTGGAATCGCTAACGATTTTAGTGTTTGTTGCTGAAATCACCGACGTTACTTCTATGATTTTGTTGTCTGTTTTACTCAGAACTTCATTTTCATACAATGCGCAGTAAACAGCCATGGTGGTTGTATATCTCCGGTCGCGTCCTCATATGTGTGAGTCCATACAAAAGATTGTTACCACTCATTATAACATCGTATTAATAAAACAAAAAACAAATTATATCATACACATTGTTATATAAACGACACTATTACATATTACAGAAGCCTTTCCCTATACTAGCTGATTCTTTCAATAGATATACATGTGTAAGCGACATCTGTTTCCATTAATGATAAATTCAAATGAAGCATTGCTATCATTACAATCTAGTGTAAAACCTCTTTCTATTCTCATCATTGTAATTGTGATATATTTTCTTGTTTTCATTTCAAAGTTTACTTTTTAGTATCTTTATACTCAGCCTGCGACAATACAGAAGCCTGTGGTATGGGCTTATTTATTTAAATAGAAAATATGATATTAAAATTATTTCAAGAATTTAGGATGCATTTGTCTGCTAACCTCATTTAGTTTAATATATTTCTATGCATTTGTCTGCTAACCTCATTTAGTTTAATATATCTCTATGAATTTTGTTTTCAGTCAAAAAAGACCACAAATCATTGAGAAATGTATGCAAAATAACTATTATTTTTATTAAAGAGGTTTTCCGAGCTAATTAAAATTTATAGATCTATTTAAATGATAAAACTTTTATCATTATACATTCATGATGCATTCTTTCAGAATTTTAGCATATATTAGAACTGTATGGGAAACTATTAGACGTAGAAGAACTTCTGTGAGATCATGCTTTTAATACGAATTAATTTGTATCTTTTGAATTTTAAGTTAGAATATTTAGGACCAACTACTCTTCTGTGATGATTGTGATCGAGGTTTTCACATGTACTGTCTAAATCCCCCGTTAACTGAACCTCCAGAAGGCAAGTTGTTGTTACATTACTTTAATCTTGTGTTTAAAATTGACTGCTTCCACATCAATGGTCACTTTGCAAATCATATTATAACGATTTGCGTAATACATGTGCATTCAATCAAGAAAACGTTAACTTTTTATTCCATTATCTCAAGTGAATAAATCCCATCATCTCATCAAAAAAGCACAACATCATGGAATTTAGTAAACAAATCAAGCCTATTAATGCATAAACTGAAAATCTGGCACAATACAAACAATACATTTTCAACATGTGTCCTGTTAATTTTAGCGCCCTATGACACTACACAGCCGTGGAGAATGCAAACCGTCACACTGCTGCTGAGTTGCACTATTTGGCGTAGGGAATTATAATGCAGTAATCATTGTTTAGTAATAGTTATTTTCAGTGAATAATTTGCTTGATAGACAAACCTGGAAATGGGTTAATATTTTTCAGCCCAACCCACAGCACACTTCAACATTGATGGGTTGATCCAACCCAACCCAACCCGTAACTCAAGCATCATTACCCAACCTGCAACTCAAATTTCTTGACCCAACCCACGTTCCAACCTGCATTTTTGTTGATCTCCATAACCGTACCAAACAACACCTGTAATGCTTGCACTTGCAATTGAGAAAAAGTAAACAATAAAAAACGATTTAAAAGCATGTTTACAATGATTTATTTGAAGAACTAGGTTTTCCACGGATTTAAGAGAGAGACTTTCTCGTTTGTAATCTAAGTAAGAATGTTTAATGACGTTTTCAGTCCACATATCACAAGTAGCAGAAATTACACCCAATGGCAGGGCACTCGCAACTTTCTTCGTAGTTTCAGCAGCACAGTCGTCATACATTTTGATATAGTTTTAGCTTATCCCATGCTTCCTTTACATTAAGTCTGTCCTTAAATGAACCAATGTCAATCCCAAATTCAACTAGATCAATGAGTGATTGTTGTTTCATTGAACAATAAGAGTGATATCTCTTGATAACAAATCTGGCTTCAATCTCGTTAAATTTACGTGCTTCTGCTAGATTAAGTCCGTTGTTGTGTACTAAAGAACTCGTTATCTTTGGCTGCATCATCGCATTATTTTTTTACATTTGTCTTACTCAAAGGAACTTCACACTTTTTTAATGTAATAAGTTTTTTGTGCCTAAATTTCAGCCTTTCTCCTTGTGAATAGCAAAAATTTTATAACAATGCAAATATGAAGAGTTGCATGTGAGCGGTTTTTCATTTGTGCAATCAACTGGTAGACCAAAACTTTTCCAGGCATCAAATTTCATCAACAAATTTTTTATAACATATTGACCAGATCTAAGCTTATCCTCAGTATTCATAACAAGAAAATGACAACTAAATAAAATGAGTGATTAAAAAATGCACGTATTTGGTAATATTAAAAATTATACCTAGATTTGCCTACTGCATAACCATTTCACAAATTCACATAGAATTTCAATATGGATGGAATAGAGTTGAATTTCTCACCAAAGCATCAAAGGAAATTTCAAACGGATGTTCCAAATAGTAATTGGGTCAACCGGTTTCCAGCTTTGTTGATAGACTACACTGTTAGATAAATGCAAATGGCTTGAGTGGCTCTTTGGGGTCGGAAATTTGAAAGGAATTTAGACCTGTGCTAGGAACGAATTTAAAATGGGTTTTGGCCTCAAATATAGACACCTAGACTAGACTTGTCAATATCTGAATTAGATGATTTGTAGAAATAACTTGGCTTTGGCATCCTTTAATTTAATTGTCGATTCATTCATTTTTCATTGTAAGCATGCTTGAGTGTGATTTTTCATTTGACTGTATTTCAAAGATGGATACGATTAATTTTGACTGAAAACGCTTTACGTTTACGTAATCATTAATGTCCCATCAATGCAATATATTGATACGAGTGTCTGTTTGTATATATTGCTACGTTAATGAATTTATTGTAACCAAACTTTACATGATAACTCCTTAACACAAGAGGATGTCTTAGGGGCAGCGTAAAAATAGGGCTCATACGGGAGCAGAAGGTTCTATTTGGTGCTTAGTGATTTCAAATTTAACTAAAATTGTATAAGTAAAGATCATGAAAGGTTTACGGGAAGCAATTGTGGGAGTTGTTATAGGTCCTATAAACCTGGTTACTAATTCTAGTTAATAAATATTGAATGAACACGGGTAATTTATAAATAATTGTTTAAAGTTTGTTTGTTTTTATGTTTTCATGTTATTTTCTATCCATATTTCAAAATCAAACCATCTTTTAACAAAATTTAAGTTTATATTTTATTTTCAATGGCTACCAAAGTAATAAGGGTTATATATGCATATACGTATACATTCAAATTTATATTTCGTTTTTTAGGCCAATGGAGCTGTCATCTGTGTATTGAAGAACTTGGAATGAACAAGTCGTGAAATTACTCACGTGTATATTATATTGTAACATTGATGTGTACTAATTTAGTTTAGTAGTAGCTGATGTTCGATTTATATATACGTGTTTACATATGTATAAACATTGCTATCATACATAAAAATTAAGCACACATCAAAAAATTGAATGCCAAACCAGATATCGTGAATTACATACATTTAAGTTTCCAGAATCTAAGCATTACAAATTTTGAATATAAGGATTTCATTACAAGCTGTAAAAAGATTTAATTCTAGCTATTTCTGAAACTTGGTTAAATAACAACGATCTAGATAGCACATTGTTTGTTAATCACACTTTTGCACTACTTAGAATGGATAGAATATATAACAATGATAGGAAAATCCAAAACTGAAGGTGTATTTCAATCCCAAAGTCTTTCAATCCCAAAACACGCAACGTATTAAAAATAATAATGCATCAAATTTTGATAGGCTATCGTTTGAAATTAATAATCCGATTAAAAATTCATGTTTTAAAAAGCAATTTAAATGTATCCTACTGTCTGCATAAAAAACTCGCTAATTTATTATATTTAACAACTAGAAGACGAATTATCACTTGCCTGTACTGAAAAAGAGGACTTTTATTCTGATTGGTCGAGATCTCGTGACGTCAAATGTCACGTGACAGCTGGTGAATATTGAGGGGGGGTTTGTAACATCTAGTGGACTGAGTTATTACTAAATCGATTTAAAATGATTCATATACATGTTAGGGCCATTGTAATTACTGACACATTGCAGAAATTTTCCATGTTTCACAATTGCTTAACCACTTCTATGTACAATGTTTAATTCATTTTTGGCATTACATTACATGCAAAGGCTACACATTGTTTTTCAATTACGTTGCCATTTTTCCATTGCAAATTCCATTCGTTTTGATAATATTCAAATACAGAAAAACAAGAAATATTTCGTTACATGTGTAATATACAATAAAAATAAACTATATCCTCAGAAAAAGTAAACATGGTTTAATGCATAAAGGCGTAATTTCATTTCCTAAAAATATACATGCAAAGTTATTAATATGATTTATACATACATGCATTTCAATATACAATATTATTATATATTAGTTTTACACAGTGATCTTCTCTCTCTTCATTTCTTTTTGTTGTATACAGATTTTTGGGTATACACATTTGCAGAATGTTACATCTTTTATCAACTTGCACGCGATTTTTCAGGTTGTACACATTTGTAGACTAATACATCTTTTCCCAACTTTCCATGTTTTTTTTCACTTTTTAGACATTTGTAGACTGATACATCTTTTCTCAAGTTTTGCACATTTTTCACTCTTATTTGCTTTATGACTTTACATGGCTATATACATTACATGGATTTTTTGGTTGTACACATTTGTAGACTGATACATCTTTGGAGACTTACAAACCTTTCTTCAGTTTTATTTGTTAAACTTGAAAATGCGTGTAGTGAGATACACATTAAATTCAATAGCAAATGTCTAGAGAGAATTTGAGCCTTAATAATAATTCAACATTCTTAATTCGCATTGTTAGTTTAAAAAAATTATTGTCTAAATAATTCTATTCAGTCAATTTCAGCAATTAAACGAAAGCAATTAAAACAATTTGAGTTTTAATAATTCAAAATTCGTAATTTTAACAAGAGGCCATATCATTCATCTTACATTCCGAATTTAAAAGTGAAACATATTTGATTCAGCGTCATGATGTGAAAATTAGAACAAAGGGAATGACGGAGTGATATAAACCTATTGTAAACATCACCACTATTTTAAAAATTAATTCTATTTTACTAATTATTTATTGTAAATATTTTGGTAAATTTATTTTTTCAAGTTAATTATTTTTGTTAATTTATTTTTGCAATTCATTTCTTGCTAAGAGATTTGAATTATAGCATTTGACCA
>CABFPE010000150.1:906786-951887 GCA_900660155.1 Hofstenia miamia | reverse complement strand
TATATATATATATATATAAGCGTCAATACTAATTTCATATCAATCGCAATATGATTAAGTTCTCACAATCAAATATGAGGCTTTTATAATTAGGGAGAGGCTTCAATATTGATTTAATGCTGCATGTTCTACTAAGTCTACGAATGCTGAAAAAAAGATTTTTAGTTTAATGCCCCCTGGAGCTAGCAACTCAAAATTTAGGGAGGGTAATTGGGGTAATTTTCAGTTTAGGGGTGATAAAATCAAAGTTTCTGTGAATGAAGGGTTTATTTCGTTTAAAATTGTGTAGTTTTCTGGTGGGCATGTAAGTACATTATCTTCAATAGCATTTACATCATAATAATCGAAAAATATTCCTATTTAAGCTTTTGAACACAGATGCTGATCTAGCAGAATTTGTGTTCAACAGTTGACCACCAGCCGCCAGAAAAACGTGGTTTGCTTACAAAGAATTATGCGTTATGCCTTTGTGTTTTGCACATGTTGCATTTTCTTTTCTAAGCCGGAGTAAAAGTGGTTTACCAATAATTGTTTCAAAGCCGTACTACTTCCTATGGAAAATTATACAATCATTCTGTTACAGTGTTTGGTGAAATTAAGTAAGTCATCTTCATCTGTACAATCTTACTATGCTCATCAAAGGTGTAAAAGGATATCAAATGTGTGATTTATGCAGAAGCTGAGACCTTTCCACTAGGTTATTTGCTGAAATTCCATGATGTGATTCAATGTATGCTCTATCTTTTGCGACTATAAAGATGTTGTAAAGTTCAAAGAACAGTGCTATTTAGTGGCATGTGCTTTAGTAGATCATTGTTGGTACTGTAATGTTTACACCATTCGTCCCAAGCATGTTAAAAGCCGTTTTTCAAACTGTGTAATGAATTTAAACAGTATCTTGGATATGCCAAAAAATATTTTTACAGCAAACCAAAGAAGCAATCCATGTTTGATGAATTCATCAAAAGAATGCTTTCTTTATTTGATATCTTTTGTGAGGACAATGAAAGGAGGAAGCCCTTGAAAAGTTTTATCAGATCAAAATGGATGAGGAAAAAAGAATGTTTCTGGAAGATCAATGGGGATAGAGTACACAAGCAATAGAAAAGAGGTGGCAAATGACAATGGAAAAGAAAACAATGGAGGCAATGAAACAGATGGAGAAGGATAGAATAGAGAATGACATTCAAATTGTCGAAGACAATGAAATTCTATGTTATAGTGCTGTTGAAGATGAATTATGGCATGCTGAAAGAGGAAATCCCCAATCAAAGTAGTAAAAAGAGAAAAGTATGCACTGTTATAGAAGTGTAGGCAGATAGTATCCCCAAGCAATTCAAACATATTAGAAAAAGTATCAATTTGGTACAACCAGCATTTTCTAGAACAGTCAATGTTCTCATTTGCAACTTTCACTGTTCAAAGACCCAGGCTGTTGCAGCAGTTATTGAAACTGGAAAGATCATTTTGATCAATACAACTGGAAGTATTATGATAATGGCCTATCTGAAATTGATTTGGATACAGCCCATAATGTCAAAAACATCTGTAGAGCAAGTGAGGTGATGCATGCTATGGGACTATCATGTCTTGTTGAAGAAGTCATAGAGAGTAGTGATGCTGTCATTACATACCACACAGATGGCTCAAGGGTTCAAGGCACTGGTGGTTATACTGTCCAAGATATAACCATTAACAGCAAACATAGAAGGCTGCCTGCTCTCACCATTAGCAATGAATGTAGGCAAACCTCACTCTTCTCAAAGAAACAATATTCACAATTTTCTCCACAGTTAGTGGAATAACTATGGAAGCAATATTTGGGAAGGTATCATTCTAGATGACAGATGCTACAACTCATGCATAACTGAAGACATTCTAAAATCAACTAGTGAAAGGGATGCATACATTCTTGAGTAAAATATTAAGGATGTCATACAACTCTCAAAATCAAACAACCTTAATAAAGCAAAATCAACAGTATTCATTACATGAAATATTTCTTGCTACAATGGAATATGAAAATTGATTTCACTTACTATCATAATACATGGCACAAAAAAATATTCCTTCTAAATTGGATTGCATTTTTATGCAATCACAAAATTTTTCTGCATTGTGAAGAAGTACACATTGTAGTGCTACCTTTCTTCAAAGGAAATGTTTGTTAGATTTAGGAGCAATTTGCTTTTTATTTGCCCATACATTTTCTTTAGAATGGATGGAATACTCATACAAAAATAAGATAATATGAATAACTAAACTCTGTCCCAGTTAATTAGTAAACTGGTTTTTTAGAAAAATGAGGTAGTATGATATAAACATGAGTATGATTTCAAGTTTTGATATTCATTTTTTTATAATATGCACAAGATCCTAAACTATCTAATTTGAGCCAAAACCATGGTATTTACATTATAAAAAACCCTAATTATTGATATAAAACTTTACTTATTAACTGGGAAAGAGTTTAATAATACAAGTAAAAATACTAGAATTGTGATGCAAAAGGCATTATGAATTACTTAAGAAGTTTAGAGTAGCTAAAAGTATAATTAATAAATTTTATAAAATTTATTTCAGAGTGCTTAATAACATAAATTTTCTATAACTCCTTACCTCTTTTATCTCCTAAGTTTTTTTCTATAGTCATTCTTGGTGTTTTTCCTTTTTTGATGAATCTGAATTGTTTCCTTTTAAGTTAAAAAAGCTAATATGTGTAATTTTCTTTGAAAAAACCAATTGTTGTTGACTTCTGTCATGATAGAACTAAGTTCTTTTTGTCCACAATTTCTTGTCAAAAGGTTTATAGATCAGTTTTGTTTGTTACAATTGATCAAATTTAAATCAAAATAATATTTCATTTTAGCAAACAAATCAAATTTAAACATTTTAAGGTGATGTCACATTAGGTAATCCTTATCCTAAGTATTGATCCATTCCATATCACTTATAGGACNATAGAGAGTAGTGATGCTGTCATTACATACCACACAGATGGCTCAAGGGTTCAAGGCACTGGTGGTTATACTGTCCAAGATATAACCATTAACAGCAAACATAGAAGGCTGCCTGCTCTCACCATTAGCAATGAATGTAGGCAAACCTCACTCTTCTCAAAGAAACAATATTCACAATTTTCTCCACAGTTAGTGGAATAACTATGGAAGCAATATTTGGGAAGGTATCATTCTAGATGACAGATGCTACAACTCATGCATAACTGAAGACATTCTAAAATCAACTAGTGAAAGGGATGCATACATTCTTGAGTAAAATATTAAGGATGTCATACAACTCTCAAAATCAAACAACCTTAATAAAGCAAAATCAACAGTATTCATTACATGAAATATTTCTTGCTACAATGGAATATGAAAATTGATTTCACTTACTATCATAATACATGGCACAAAAAAATATTCCTTCTAAATTGGATTGCATTTTTATGCAATCACAAAATTTTTCTGCATTGTGAAGAAGTACACATTGTAGTGCTACCTTTCTTCAAAGGAAATGTTTGTTAGATTTAGGAGCAATTTGCTTTTTATTTGCCCATACATTTTCTTTAGAATGGATGGAATACTCATACAAAAATAAGATAATATGAATAACTAAACTCTGTCCCAGTTAATTAGTAAACTGGTTTTTTAGAAAAATGAGGTAGTATGATATAAACATGAGTATGATTTCAAGTTTTGATATTCATTTTTTTANATCGATTGCTCAATTAGTGTAAATTCAGATGTAAAATAGCGTTGAAGGATGATCCATTAATGAAACTAATGAAATCAAAAGTATGTGTAATCGAGCTTATCAATTGCGCTAATACTGCAGTATACAGTTGAAAGATGAATATATTTGCAAAATTGAGATAAAAGGCGCGACCAAACCACTTTTGATATTTCGTCTTTCATTCCTTTAATGCATTTTTGTGCCGTCACGAAATCAGACCAATTTAGAGAAATCGCTAAAAATACATTTTCTATGATTTTTTAACAAAATATATGGGCGAATAAAATGCAAATTGCCCCAAAATCTAGCAAACACTTCCTTTAAAGAAAGGCAGCACTACAATGAGTATTGCTTCACGATGCAGAAAGATTTCGTGACGGTATTAAAATACAGGCCAATTTAGAGCTATTGCTAAAAATATTTGTATGCCATATATTAAGATAGCAAGCAAAATCAATTTTCATACGCCATCGCGCGACAGAAATATTTCGTAGCAAGAAATATTTCGTGTAATGTTTGTGCACATATAAATGTTTAACCAAATTACAAGTATTGTGTAATTTATTACTCTGTTGTGTTGTGTTTTGTTGTGCTGTGTATGTTGTGTGACACAACAGCCCCTTGCACCCTGTGATGGTCTGTATATAAATCAGGTTCTAACCATTTTGAGGTTGTCTCCTCTATGCCTTCCTTGATTACAGTGAAGATTTTTTCATGACTTTTTGCATGTCCTTCTTTCTTCTAAAGGTGACAACCAAGTTACAATTTTACACTTATAAGCACTTATTTATGCTCTTTTCTAAATGTTGGTATAATTCATGCTCTCAGCAGCAATTTTAAGTGATTTTATAATGAAGGCTTTGGCAGAGCCTAAAAACGTGAAATAGGAGCCATTTAGTCACTCATTTGGTGTTTGAAGTTACATTCCATTTCAATGATATAATGTATTTTGCAGCTGCTTTCTTCTGTTGAACAGCATGTTTGTCCACACAAGTGAAAAACATTGTCATTTGGAGTTCTTTTGTTTAGTGTGAATTACTTCATTTTTTGTTAATGTTGGATAATTCAAGTAATAAGCTGAAATTTACACATAAATTTTTGCTTTGGATTAATTACTTTCTTCTTAAAGATCTTTCAAACTGTTGTAAGAAATGCTTTTACTTAAATTTCTCTATATTACAACCCTACAATATATAAATATATAGATAAATAATTGGTGCGAATTTCAATTAGCAATTTTGTATACAAATTTGTGACTTTTAATTACCTATTGCATTATTTTATGCTTCCCAAAATTGCCTAAAGCCATATGAAAATATTAAGTGATGTAGCACAGTGAAAATTGCACATAATGGCATTTAAAAAAATTATATTGATTTGATTTAAATTGATGTTAAGAAATCAGGCTTGGCCATGTGACAGAATTTTGACCCTCAACTCACCTCACTGTAAGAAAATTACCATGCAGATGTCCAAGGGGACCCATGTTAACCCACTATAGAAATCATGTGCATGTACATATTTATACTAATGATTTTTCTTATGCATCATTCACCAAATTTATGAAAGTTCATATANCCAATTAATTTGGTGCTGTTTAGTATCTTCAATTTAGTGATTTTATTAATTTGTGATCTTTTCAAACTTAAGTTTCAAATTTAGCAATTGTCCCCTTGAGCTTTAGATTATGTGTAATTCCTCATTTAATTTGTGAGGGAAACAAGCTAACTTTTTTAAAATGGTAAATATTTACCTTTTCTTGTAATAGGGAACTCAATGTAACAAATGTCAAATAAATTTTGTTCTTGCTGGATAATGTTTGCTCTTTCATTATTTTATTATCTACTAACCTTTTTAGCTTTGGTATGAATTTTATAATAATGCTATTGTAAGATCTGACGATAATGTGGGAGGAACTCTGCTGTGCCTGGGGTGATAACTTGCTCCATCCACTACATCTATTCATTGAACATGCACAAACTATCACACAATGCAAATGTACTATGCCATTGGCATACATGAATTTGAGGTAATTACACATTATTTAATATCTTTATTACATGAGCTGAGAAGATAAACACTGAGTTAAATTGGTTTTATTGAGCTAGAAATTACAACTTGAGACACATGATTAGCACCTTGGATTGTAAGGATGGATTCAAATGACTTGGCTTCAGCAAGATGCTGTGTGAATTGGTTGCTGCTTGAAATGCTGGCTTGGAATTACTTTTTCTACAGTGAAATTGGCAAACTACCAATCTTCATTTGTTTTGTTAGAGAATGGGTTGCTCTCAGCAATAGTAATCTTCCACAACCTTTGTACTGCTTGAGCTGCTAGACCACCCTGCGATTCTACATGGTGACCCTGACATGATTCTTGGACACTCTAGAGTGTCAGTTAAACTATTTACTCCATTCTATTACTGTGTGCAGATGGATCAATGCTTGGAGATGCTACAATACTGTCCAGATTCCTCCTGTCAGTGAGAGGACACACCCCACCTCAGTCCTTGAGAACATGAATCACTCTCTTGTTTGCTTCAACAACACCACTAGGTTTTTAATTACAGCTTGATCAGCATTGGTCAGGCTGTCAGTGAACAGCATGTAGTTGTAACCAAGCATGATTACCCCATTTGCCTTCCAGTTAGGAGAGTGCTGGAAAACCTCCAGGAAGAGTATGAAAGAATCTTAAGTGATCTTATAGAAAGTGGCATAATCAAGGGCAGCAATAGTCCTTATGCAGCACCCACCTGTTTTCATTAATCAGGGTGATAAGTACTGCCTCTTTGTTGTTTTTTGTATGTTAAACAATGTCACAGTAAAGGATGCATATCCACTTCCCCATATTGACAATCTTTTATATGACGCCAGTTGATACAAACTGTTCACTTGCCTTGATTTATGTAAGGCATATTAGCAGGTGCCCATGAAGCCTGCCAACATTCTGAAGACTGCCTTCATCACTGTGACAGCCTCATCAAGTGGAAATATATGGCTTTTGGGCTCTGCAATGCCCCTGTGACCTACCAATGCTATGTCACCTGTGTGCTTAGGAATGGCGCCAATGTATTAGAGCCAGGCATCACTGCCTACATGGACAATATCCTTGTCACTGGTAATACCTATTCCCAAACATTTAGAAAGGCTTGGCCAATCCCTCAGTACAAATCTGCCCTCTGCTTTAATGGAAACAAGTGTTCTCTTCTGCAGCCATGTGTCACCTTTCTTGGAAGAGTTATTGAACCAGGTAATATCTCTATTAAAAATGACCCTAAGGACCATTTAGAAAAGATTGAAGCTCTGTGGTCTTGTAAGGATGTTCAATGCCTTATGGGTTTTCTGAACTACTATAGTGCCTTTATATCAGATCTGGCAAATAAAACCAAATGTATTTCTAATCTACTATGGCACAGTGTGGAATTTAAGTGGACATGGGCAGAGCAAGAGGAGCCCAATGCTGTCAAGTCAGAACTCAGGAGATTTCCCAGCCATAATACTCCAGACAATTTAAAAGAATTTATTGTTGATTATGAGGCCAGCTCAGTTGTGATTAGTGGAGTCCTCAGTTAAGTTATTAATGGCATAGAATGCCTGATCCAGTATTTTAGTTGAAAGCTTAGGAAAGCTGAATAGAACTATGGTGCCACAATGTCTGAGATGCTAGTGTTGGTGGAAAGTTTGAAGAAATTCTGCTTTTTCATCCTCAGCTGTCACTTCTCTGTGCAGACTGTTGATTCTGCACTAGCTTGGTTGAAGAAATTTTCTGGGGACAAGTCCAACAGTCACCCATTGGATCAAGTATCTAAACAACTTTACTTTTACTATTCAGCACCATCTGGGGAGACTGCACATCAATGTGGATTACTGGACCACTCTCCCCAGTTATGAGGGTGATCTTAGAAAACCACCAGGAGAGAATATGCCTTTCAGATTTATTCCTCTCAATGATTACAAGCAGCTTCCTGAGATCAGCACAGACTGCCACTGAAATGCTATTCTTCTGATTCTCATGAAGGAAGAAATCACTGAAGTGGAGATTCTACAACATCAACAGCATGATAAGGTGCTAAGCAAGATTCTTGTGAAGTTAAAGAATGTCAACCATATTCCTAGCCCAGTTGCTAATCATTACTTCTGGTGGTACAATTGGAGGCAAACAGATGCTGGCTTACTCTATGTCAGGAGTCAGAACAGCAGGTTAGCAGTCCCTGAGTATTTCTGGGGGACTTAGTTCATAAGATGCATGAAAAGGGCCATTTAAGATAAGATAAGATAAGATATTCTATATTCAGATAAATATTGACAATTAAAACTGATAATTTATCTGAATAGCGTCAAAAATATACCAACATACATACAAATACATGCAAAAGCAAAGTATACTATACAATAAATCTAACAGGCTAGGGAGAAATTACTAGGAGATTTCAAGTACGGGTTGTTGAGTAATCATTGTTGTAGAATTTGTATCCTAGCCATGATTGTCCTGAGATATACTTTTGCTTAAGATAAATTTTAATTTGTTTCTTAAAAGCTCTTAGTTTTTCAATATTCTTTATCTCTTTAGGTAATGAATTCCATGTTCTGATAGCGGTATTAATAAATGATTCTTTCAAGACTTTTTTTCTGTACTTAATGCAGGAAAAATGTTTTGATCTGGAGTTTTGTTTATGAATAAAACCAGGCATTGAAATCGTATTATAAGGTGGTAAGTTCTTGATGAGTTTAAAAAATGTCAACATAGTATTCAAAATGACAAGCTGTCTTGGAAAAAGGATTGATTTGGAAATGTAGTCCTTAGTTCTGGCGGAATTTTTCTTTGAGACATTAAGTGCCCATTTTAATTGCACATCAAGTTTCTTGAAAAAAGCATCTTTTATATCAGTGAATAATATATTTGCATAACTTAGATGACTCATTATAAATGCATGAAAAAATTGAATTATTGCACAAGCTGGTAATTGCATTACTATCATTGACATGTTTCTTATACCAATGGCTAATTTTCGAACTATTGCATTAATGTGAGATTCAAAATTTAGCTTAGAATCAAAAATTACTCCTAGGTACTTGAAATTATCTACAGTCGGGATGCTAATATTATTGACATTAAGGGTTTAAGGTAAAACATCGTGAGTATTTTTAGTGGGCTGCAAAATACAAAATTCAGTTTTATCTTCATTTATAAGCAACCTGTGCATCCTGAAATACGTACATAATTTGTTACAATTTAATGCTATTGATTCAATTGCCATGTGCATGGATTTATTATCACTGAATATGCATGTATCATCAGCGTATTGAATTAAATTACAATCAGTTGTCATATGCATATCGTTTACGTATATACTGAAAAGAAGGGGACCAAGAATTGTTCCTTGAGGAACACCATTATTAACAGGTAGCCAATCTGAAAAAACATCGCTAATCTTTACTCTCTGATATCTATGCTTCAAATAACTAGTTAACAAATTTCTGCTATTATAAGAAAATCCCATATGTGATAATTTTTCTATAAGTATGCTATGATTAATAGAATCGAAAGCTTTAGAAAGGTCTAAGCAAGCAATAGCAACGAATTTATTTGCATCAAGTGAAGATCTCCAGTTCTCTGTAGCTTTTAAAAGTGCATCAGAAGTTGAAAAATTTTTTCGAAATCCAAATTGAGTATTTGACAAAAGATTATATTTATTTAGGTGTTCTGTTATTTGATCGTGCAATAATCTCTCGAATATTTTGCTTATTGGAGATGTTATCGAAATTGGCCTATAATTTTTCACAAGTACAGGATCGTTTTTCTTAAAAATGGGAGTAACATGAGCAGTTTTTAAGTAATCCGGAAAGTAATTATTTCGTATGCATTCGTTAAATATATAATTTAAGGGACTAGCAATCGTATGTGCAGTGACTTTAAGTGCCCATGAAGGAATGTTGGAAGGCCCACTTGATTTGTTGGACTTAAGCTTGTGAATTGCTTTTAATGTTTCTAAACCTGTTGTAAAACGGAAAGAAAATTCGGATTGAAAAAATTTAGGCGAATTATTTTCATACTTAACAGTTGGACCATTGTATTTTCCTAGGTTAATAAAAGTCTGATTTAATTCGTTAGAAATTTCATAGGTATCTGTGATGATTTTCCCAGTTTCATTTTTGATAGAATTAATACAATTTGATTTAGATTTCTTACTATTACTGATATCATGAATAAGTTTCCACTTTGACTTTTGATTTGGCAAACGAGCGTATTCATTTCTAATGTATTCATTGAACGCCTTGCGATTTGCAATATTGGATAAATTTCTAGCTTTTTTATATGCAACAAAATTTCTATGAGTTTTGGAAGTTCTAAATATTCTATATGCGATATTTTTTTCACGAATCAATGTTTTGCAAAATTCATTTATCCATGGTTTACTATGCGTAGATGTGTGCGAAATGCTTGTATGATTTGATTTAATCATAATTTTCTTTTCTGGACAAAATTTATTTACATAAAATTAAAAATTTCTAAAAAATGTATCAACATTGTGTTTGCATTTGGGGCAGTATACACAGGAAGCCAGTTTTCTGAAGAAATTGCCGATTTAGGATTGTTAATATTTTCAGTACTATTTTCACGGATTTTTATCCACTTTGTGACATTATTCAAAGATGATTCAGATTTAGAAAACTCAATACATGTAATGCAGTGGTCAGAAAAAGGGCATTCAGATGAGTAAAAACTATATGATGCATTATTTGTTTTGGCGAGCACAATGTAATCAATTAGCATGGTACTTGATGACGTGATTCTAGTGGGCAGTGTTGCTTTAGCCAATCTTAAATTGAAAGCATTTAATATTAGGTCAATTTTGCACTGTTCATTAGTGTTAAAGTAATTTAGGTTCCAGTCTCCAAGTAGCATTAAATCTTTATTTTCAGAACAAGCTAAAGATAATTCCTCTTCTAATTGCTGAATAAATAGATTAGCAAATTTCTTGTTTGGACAGTAAGATACATTTAACAACTGTTTTTTAAATTGAGAATTTTTTATTGGATTATTAATTTCTACCCATAGACTTTCAAAATTAGATGTTAGATTTAGGTATTATCCAGACCAAGCACACATTTAACACAAGGTTTGTCACAATTGGCATCAGAGCTGCCATTCAGGATGTAATCAACAAGTGTACTACTTGCCTACTTCAAGGAGCTAGACATTTTCTGGAACAGTGAGCCAAGCTACACAGCCAAGCTGCTGAATATACCAATGAAGTCATCCATATGGACATCAAGAAGCTCTCCTGTGATGATGAGGGATACCAGTAGCTTCTAGTACTCATTGATCACTTTACTAAGTGTGCCTGACTCATCCCCCACAACAGTACCACCACCAAGGTTATCAGAGAAAAAGTTGTGAAAGAGTGGATTCTTAAGATTGGGCCTATGGAGCAAGTAATCTCTGATCATGGTCCCCAATTCAATAACCATCTCATGGAGACCCTATACTAAAGAACTTGAAATCCTTCACAAATTTACTATGGCATATCATCTGCAGTTGAATGGTGTTATTGAAAGACTCAACCCCACAGTTATTAAGTTAATCTGAGTTGCCCTTGCCTGATCAGCAGGTTGGAATTGGAAACAAGTTATTGAGGCAGTGAAATATTTTTATAATACTCCAGTTCATTCCACAACAAAAGGTCAGCCCCTTTAAGTCAATATTTGGTCATGAAGTGAGTACACCTCCTTCTATTATGTTTCCTGATTACAATGAACCTACTTTGGAAAATTTTGTAAATCACATGTTGCATGAACTTCAAGAAGTGCATCTTATTATCTGTAGGAATACAAATCAATCTGTTATCCATCAATGATGGATCTTTAATTGTAAATTATACAGCAAGCCTCATAAACAGGGTGACAAAGTCTTTGCCTATTTTCCTTGCCAAATTACTGATGCTAACCAGGTGTGAAGGCTTGCCACTAATTGGCAGGGTCCATTTATTATAACTAAAGTATTAGATCACCACCAGTATTAAATAAATGAAAGAGTCACCCACTTTCAATGACTCAAGAGAACTGTTAAGGATATTGATAATGTTGTCATTGACCCTAATAGTGAATTTTCACTTGTTGATGATGGAGTAAATGAATTTGAGAATTATAATAACCTCACTGAATGTGTGGAAGACGACCTCACTAAGGTTGAGTATGATAGTAACCTTGGTAATAGTAGCAACATTACTGCTACTCATGTTTTACCTAGACATAGAGTTAGAGACCAAGAGTATTTAGATAATTAAATACCCAAGATTGGGAACTACTCTATGTTTAGTAACCAAGTCAAATAGATTAAAAGAATAGAAAACCAACCACCCATGACATGAAGAGAGGAGGTGAGATGCAACCCCACACTGAGCAGATGAGAGCACATCCTGGAAGTGAGGGAGGATGCATACAGAGGACTCTGAAAGCTGACAGTGCCACTACTTGGGGAGACAAATATCCCCTTGTGAGCATGATTCCCACAACTACTTGGGGAAACAAATATCCCCTTGGGAGTGGACTTCAGATGACTACTTGGGGAGACAAATATCCTGAGGAGTCACATAAGTTAAGTGTGCCTTTTGCTAACATTTGTGCTAATAACCAACCATCCTGAAGTGACTTGAAAACCCCCTCCAGCCCCAGTCTTTCATCACATGCATCCTCTTATATCAGATCAAAGAAGACAGAAGAAAGACAAAGAAAGACTTCTAAGGTGGGAGATGAGATTTTATACTCATATTTTATTGCCACCCTGAAAGCTGTTAGTTTTGTTTGTAATAACCTGTCTGAAGAGACAAAGAATAAACTGTGATGGACATTTAACACTAAGTTGTTAACCTGTTCAGTAGATGTTATTCCATTTATTATTGATGCTGAGCATAGGCCAAATGTTAATATGATAATATGCTACAACTTGAAGATGCATGGCTGACTTAAGTGCCCCAATTGGAGGAGCACTGTCCACACAATATTTGATGAAAATTTCAGGCTCACACATTTGTGCCAGCTCCTGAACAATAAAAAAGCAATCCAGAAATTTGAGTGCATAAATATTGACTTTTAGAATCTGCTCATCATTTAATTTTTCCACATCAGTGAGGTTAACCAGCCAAAGACCATGGAAAAGATCAAAATCACATACAGCTTGCTAAAGTTGAGAATATCTGCCTTGTAATGTTTTTAAAGGAAGAATACCAAGACAACATACCTGAGCAGGTTGAGAATCTCCACTTTAGGATGGAGAACTTAACTATCTTTTATAACAATTACTATCACCCTACCAGTATGTACCAGTCTAACTTCTTTTCAATCACAAAATTGATTTACATGGATCTCCTACTATGCAGAAGATCCCAACTCACTGCCTTGCAGTTGATACAATGCTTATCATCAATGCAGCTGTACACTCTCAGACCCTTGAATCAATAAACATTAACTGGCCTGACCTTGCTCTAGTCACTGATCTCCATATCAGCTTTGCCTTTTCCCAAAGCACTGCCACACTTGCTGAAATAAACAAGATATGGACAAACCTTAAGGCAGATAAAAGCTCTGAGTCTGTTTGGCCTCCATCAACATCTGTAGCCCAACCTCACAGTATTCTCAGTCAGTTGAGAGACTCCTTATGGAGCTGTGCATTTCATACTTGTCCCAAGATTGGCAGAACTATGCTGAGAGATTGTTTGCTGAGAAACTTGTACCACCAAATCAGTCACATGAAGCTGCTTGGATTTTGTCAATTTTCCTTACATGTGATCCCCAACTCCAATTGCCTCTTGACTGGAATGCCTGAGAGAGCTTAACAAGAAAGTGCACACATGAACTAGCTAATTGTCCAGCATCCTGGAAAATAAAGAACTGGCTCCTGCACACATGCTCCTTACCATTATCCCCCAGGAAGTCTAAAAAAGCTATGGAGTACTTTAAGAAGTTCTATGCATGACTCATTGGCACCAGTAGTCCACTAGGGCACCTTCTGCCACAAATAATTGTAAATCATCTTGGCATCACTTTTGCTGATCTCAATATTCTCTCTGAAACACTAAAAAAGTATATCTGGGGAGCCACAGCTCAAACAAAATTTCCATTGCTAGCATCTGAATACACACCACTGTGCATTAGCTGCCTGATCTGTCAGGAGCCTGGATCCACTCAACAGTTCTTGGAATTAGTAGACCACTATAATGTCAACACAAAGACTGAGATCCTATTCAACTTAGAAAAAATGAACTACCCAGAAAGCAGCTATAACAAAATTGCTGAAACACAGAGGCAAGTCACAAAGGATGGCAGGATCATCCTGATCACAGTAATCAAACAAACAGTGTGCTTGCCCAAATAATTTTACAGAGAAGAAGAGTTACTTTCCTCTTCCACTATTGAAGTGTCTCCTGGCACTAAAGCCCTTATTGAGGCAGTCAACCTACAGAAGTTTTCCAGTGCTGCAAGTTCTCCTGTGCCTATGCCTGCCTGGTCTATTACCAAAGACAAGTGCATCCTAATGATCAAGCACCACCCTGATGAGTTTGCTGAGAAACTCTCTATTGTCAACCATGTTATTGAGAGTAACAGAGACAATGATATCTTAGGTCTCATGAAGTGGTGCCTAATGGAAATGTTTATGAAAGATGAACTGGTGCTTCTACAATCAACATAGAATACACCACATCTCAACTCAGAATCTCAAATGCCCAAATTGACAAACTCTGTAAATGTGGACTCTGCAGTACATTTTGGGATACCAACAAGGAAGCTAAGATTAACTATCCTGTCCCAATTGGAACTGCTACTCTGAAGAAGAAGGTCAAGTTTGACCAAGTTGATACTAATGCTGAAAAGAATAATCTGCTCAGCATGCCTCCACCTTGCATAATGACTCTGTTAATTCTACCATCCTGGCAAGTAAAGAAAGGACGTAAAAAGGTGTCAGCCCATCTCTCTGATAAAATCTACTATGTGTCCACTGCTGTCAAGATCTCCAAAGCCATGCAGACTAAGGAATACAAAGAAACAAGGGACACTTTAATCAAAGGCAGTAATCCTGAGCATGTCTTTATCAATGGGAAATTAACTATCAAAGATATCTTCAAGAAGGGGCAACCAATATCTACCCAATTACAGAAAATTCACAACAAGATTGCAACTTTAGATCCACAAGTCCTCATTCTATTATAAGCATCAGGTGACCTAATGTGGACAAACAACATCAAGACTCTAACACATTACTATGATGTTATGAAGTGCATAGAAATCATCACTATGTTGTGAGCCAAAGTCAATGACTCTGAGGAGATGACACTCCAGCAACAAGTATTGCTCTTTGTTCAAGGATCATGCTACTTGCATGGGATCACTAAGAGAAGTGTTCATGCATTTTTATGCAAACACCTGGATCAGTGCTGAAGATGCCCATACATCTCACACTGATGCTCTCATAAGACTCATGATCACTCTGAACAGCCTTCAACTTTATGAACACTTATATGATACTTTTATGTAGAACTCAATAACTTACAAAAAAACTGCCTAATTAGCTCCTTCCTACAGGAGGTCAGGTTTTTCTGCCTATGAAATGAAGCAGTCACACAAAGGGAGACACTGATGCAGATTACCTGGCAACCCAGATATGCTGAAATCTTGTCCTGGGAGGATATTTTAGTAGTCAAGATGGTGGAAGAAACATAGAATCTATTGTCAGGTCCTACAGTCCAGCTCCTACCACAAACTTAACCATGCAATAGGGGGCATGTAGAGTCAATCAGGATCCCTATTTTGATTTAATTCTTTTGATTATTCTGGCACTCAAAAATTAGAGTTACATTACAGTAATGTAATGATTTGCTGCTATCAATTTATATCAATTTCTATTAAATTGATTTGTATGTTTTTGAGTGCAGTTTTTTTGTTCAATTTATTATTTGTCCCATTGATCCAAACCTATGTGTTATTGCTCATTTAATTTTGTGAGGGAACTCATGTGCAAGTTGTAAACATATAGCAGGTAATAATTTAGGAAAATTGAAATAAATACTTGAGAAACTTGTAGCAAATGCACAATATAATTCATCTTACTCCAATCATGTTTGATCTTCTCTAATTTATTTATATGCTAACCCCTTTTAGGTTTTATCATGGATTTTAGTTTGATAATTTCTGTTAAGATCTGGTGATAATTTGGGAGCAACTGCACTGGGTCTGGGGCAACAAATAGCTCCTTAACAGTGAAAGCCCAAATCATGGTCACTTTGGGTTACAGCTATGTGTAAGTGTAAGGAATAAGAGCTTTTAATTTGATCAATTCATTTCATGCATGCAATTAATAATAACACACTGCAAATATAATATGCTGCTGGTGAACATGAATGCATGGTAATTATGTGCCTTTTGTTTTATTATTTATTTACATGAACTGAGATAATAGAACTCTGAGGTAAATTGTTTATTGAGCTAGAAATTAATACTTGAGACACACAATTAGCACCTTGGCAAGTAAGGATGGCTTCATGGATATGGCTTCAGCATGATGCAATGTGAATTGGTCACTGCTGGAAGTCTGTTCTCTATGGATAGTCTGTTATTTCTTTAAGTGAAACAGTGAACCACCAATGCTTTTTCTTTTGCTAGAATGCAGGTCACTCTCTACAATGGTAGCCTCTGCAACCTTCTGTTTAACCTTTGAGTTTCTCAGTACCACTGTAGTAGCCAGAGCTGACCCCTGATTCTACAGAATCATGGTGCTATTGCTTAGATTGGCAGAGATGAAGATGTGATCAGATTTTGGAGTTGCTGCTCCTAGTTGTTTAAAACCAACTCATTGCTGGACTCCCTATAAGATTCAATTGGCATTTTATCATCCATTTCATGAATTATGAATGCTTCCTCACCTATGCATTCTACTTTTTTGTTACAATTGCAAGCCAAGTGACCTGAGATGCTGCATTTGAAACATCTGGGTATCACTCCTTTTGCTGGCAATTACTGACTCATGTTAGATGTTGAAGTGAGCTGACTCATGTTGGTTGATGTTATTGATTGTGACTTTTGTTTGAAGCATCTTATTGTTGTTGGCTCATTAACAGTCCTATCTAGTGACTTAGTTTCATTAATCAATCTCATTATTGTCTTGATGAGTTGACTGAGTGTCATCAGGGAACTACATAGCATATCCTCTTTGTGAAGTACTCTATGGTTTAATCCTTTAATGATCACAGAAAATCTATCTACTGGATTGGGGTTAGATGCACTTAGTGTGTATAGGTGATTGTCCTTTAATACATAAGTTTCCACGTCATTACAGTGTTCTAACTTTAAGTTATCCAGATGCTGCTGCAAGTTGGTTTTTCTCTTGTTTGACTCATAGTATTCAAACATCTCATCAATTACTGTGTCATAATCTTTGTTACCATCAGTATTAATCACATAAAAAAGTTCACTTGCTGCCCCCTTTAACATCCTTGGGAGCTGTTGGATAGTGGCTGCTTTTCCTCTCTCATTTGAGCTCACATAATACTCAAATAGTTGGAACCATTCTTTAAACTTTATTGTGTCATTTGTAAAGTTTCCACTGAATGGTTTCAGGTGTGCTGTTATTTTCATTATGTTATTGTTATTAAGCAGTGTAGATTTTGTTGTGATTTTATGCAACAATTTCATCTTTGGTGTTGGCTGGTTCATGTCTAGAGTACAGGGTGTAGTGTGTATAATCTGTGGATGTTGTTGCTGATCTTGTTGAATCTGCCTAACTGTTGTTTTGTTGATTGTGCATAGTTTCAATTTGTGCCCTATGGTTTTGTTGATGTTCCACCAATGTCAGTTCTTGCCTTTGTAGGATATTTGCTATCTCCTCCTGTTGTTCCTGCTTCAAATGCAGTACTTTGTCACTGTGGATTATCTCATTATTTGTGAGATCATCTTTGCATTACTGTCTCAATTGTTTAACTTTGTCCACATGTCTTTGTTTGCTGATTGTGAGATATTCTTCCAGTTTTTTAAATGTTTTATCTCCTTGTCAAAGTCTTCCTGTGCTTTCAAGTGACTTACATTCTGTTCTTTCAGGAACTTCTTTATTTCTTCATTGTTTTCCTGTCACAATTGGTTTTGGCTATGCTCATATTCATCTCTCACTTTGTGGAGTTCAGTTGTGTGCTTATCAGATTGCTTCTTAATTTTGTCTTGAAGGTTTTTTATTTGTATCTTGTTTTTGATCACTACCTTCTGGAGCTGTTCAACTTTACTCTGAAGTTTGTTCATCTGTTCCTCCAGTTTAGTCATCCTTTTCTCTAAGGGTGTATCAGTTTCAGTGGACTGTGGGTAGATTGACTTCTACTTAGGGTTGTAGTTTGCTTGGACTTGCTGTGTGTGTCCATGTTTCATTATTTTAACTCATGCATATTAGTTATATGCTGAGGCAGGAATTGCCATGCAATCCTAACCATTGAAGAATTAGCAAGGAGCTCTAATAACCAGCTCAGTTCAAGTGCAGGGGTGAAAAAAATTATGGAGGCTCTTATCATTTGATTTATTTTTTAAATGTCTGAATTGCAGTGTAAAAATAGTAATCTCTGTTACAACTGGTTTCAATTGGTTACAAAGTTCAATTGAAAAATAGCTTCAATAAATGAAAAAACTGCTTTTAGAGAAGTAACTACTCTTTACAATTAATGAAAAAAAGTGAAAGTGGTTGAGTGCTTTGTGTTAAGTGTTAGTAGTACAACAGGAAAATCATAAAAAGTACTACATATAAAGCACATGCTGAGTGGTGATACTCTCAAAATTAATAATTCACAAATAACAATAAAAGTAAGATGAACATCTTAACACATCTGGTAATTGAAAAAGTTTTAGCTGGTATAATCAAAATATTGAAATCAAAATTACAAAAAAATCAGTAAATAACCAAAGGGAAATAAGAAAAACTTACTGATAATGGTAGTTAAGTCTTTTATTATCAATATAAAGAGATTTATAAACAAAAAACATCAGGAAGTTCTAGAATTGAATAGGCAACTTACATAATAGATGTGAAAGATATGTTTATCTGTTGTCTGCAAAGATGATGCCAATCATTGTTGAACACCTATTTCCATGGAAGAAAATATAGTTCCCTTATAGGCAGGTTAGTATTTAATTAGTAAACTGTATTGAGATCTCATTTAATTTCAGCTAAAAAAATAATTCTGTAACAAGTTGTCTTCAATGCATTCTGCAATCACTATTCATAATTACTGCTTGTTTGGAGCTGTAACATATTTACTGCTAATTATTCCATCTTAATGATTTAATCTATTCAGTTGCTACTGTAATTTGTTAAGACTATTTAATAAAATATTTAATTCATTTGTTCAATTCTTGGCTACAGAAAGTAAAATAATATATTGAACAAAAAGTAAAATTTAAACTAAAAGATCTAATTTTTTATACTCTGCAAAAAAGAACTGTTGCTCACCATTAGTGAGAGATTCTGGTAAAACTACAACAGCCTGTTGGTTGTGAAGGCTTACCCTACCTCAGAAATTATTTACAAATTTAGCTCAACATAAATTTTCTAATATCTACTAATGAAAAAATAAATTACAATAAAAGTAAATGTAATCAACAAAACAAAATAAAATGAGTGAAGAGAAATTCACATAATAAATAAAGTGTAGTTAGCCTTTAATAGAAATAAAAAATGTTCAAAAAGTCAAGTAGGATTAAATAAATATGTTACTAACAACCAAACTTAATTGGGGATTTATTGCTTTTACAATATCCAACTAAATTTTCTGGCCATCCATATTGAGGACCTGACAACTTACAAAAAAGAATTACACTAATAACTACAAAAATAAGAATAAGGTCATAAATCAAATAAATAGCACAAACTAAATAATGAATGAAAATAAATGCAATTAACTACATTTTGCCCCTAAAATAAATAACAAAAAATAAGCACCATATTTTACCTCTTTGACAAATCTTTGCCTTCTTTTTCATCCTGATTCCACACTATATGTTGTATTCACAGAACAGTAAGTGAAATAGTATTGTCTAACCAATATGTATCCATTAAGATTGGTAACATCATGATTATCATTGCTCAGTTTTAGGTATGCATTGTCTATGCTATTCATGAATATCTATTTAGGATTTGCCCTTTCTTCTGTGTTAAGTTATTGTTTCACAAAATGGTATGAAGCAGAGTGAGAACCCTATTACAGATTTGTGATTCTTTATGTATTTTTAATGTAACTTCATCATTATTGGATTCCCTTCTGCTCAAATATTTTAGTTTATAACTACAGTCTCTTCATCAAAAGTTTAGCAGATTAATTTCATTTTATACATTTTTTAACTGAAATGAATCCAATTTAAAATAATTAATATTTAATCAATTTCTAAAGGATGTCACAGTATCCACTTCATTTCTTATTACCTTAAATTGAGTAATTCATTTAAAGTAATGTTTTCAATATTGTTAATCACTCTTTTCCAATTTTGAAGGTGTAATACTTTTCTTTTAGTAAATTTCTAACATTTCACAGTGATGTTTGTATATATAGACTAGACCATTGGATTATAAGTTTGTTTGTGTGGTTTGTGTCTGGTATTTTGGTGAGATTTCCCCTATACATTTTTATTGTAAATCCTTTGTTGTCAATTGTTGTTTGAGCTTTGTTATGTACTCATTATCTAACTTGTATTTGCAGCTGCCATATTGTATTGATATCAGTGTTGTTGCCTCTTTACTAAGCATTGCTTTTAATGTTGTTACTCCTGTTGTTTCATGTATGGACACAATATAGAAGTTTTCTATCAGTTCTTTTCTATCTCTCCAATGCTTTCCACTTAACTGATGTTACTACACTTATCACCTTGATTATTGTTCTGTTTAGTTGATAAACCACTCTATTCACCTGAGAGTGATATACTGTACTTTTCTTATTCTCAAATTCAATTATTCAAACATGCATTGATTTTTTTCAATTTAGACCTAGAAAGTAGGTCCATGTGTAAAATGAATAATTTCTTTAATTAATGCTTAATGAAAAGAACATTTAGAGAGCTCAAAGAAGCTGGAATTTTTTCAAAGATAGATGAAGCAATACCATGAATCTGGAGAATGGTTGTTGTTGAGAAATGAAACAGTAATCTAAGACTAACATTTTCAATTGTGACTCAAATCAATTCTAAATAACATAATCCACCATCAAGTGCAGAATTAGAGAATTCATCAATGGGAAACTTTATTTTACAGCAATAGATTTATCAAAATGCTAATTGCACATTCATCTCTCAAAGCACTAACTTTACAATGCTAATAAATACTTCCATTGGTCAATATTAGTAGAGCATATTGGCATTTCAATCAATGATAGCATCTACAAAACAATGTTTTAGCTCCTCAGCTGAAGTTTTCTCATTTATTCAGTGTAGAAAAGAAGAAATATAAATATGCTTTAAAAAGTCTAAGCTATTCTGCTATATAATTAATCACATATTTTGTATCTTCATCTTTTTGGTTGCCAAAAATTATAGATTATTCAGTTTTTCTAAATCAAATATGATGAAAATATAGTTATCACTTTTTGAAAAATGAGGTTTGTTTGCTTACTAAACACACTTTGAGGAGGTTAGCACATGCTAAGGTTGCTTGAGGCTTATTTAAGTTTACAAAAAACATGGTTGTAATCAATAACTAGAATTCATTATAGGAAAAATTTAACCATGGTCACCTAAATTAAATTTCAATCAGCAGGTATTGAATAGATCGATTATCCTGCATATGGTTGAATAAATGGTAAAATAGGACGTGATTAATTGTTCATAGGCAGCTTCAAACCTTAATTCACAGTAAATTAAATGTTTCAAAAAAGTATAAATTTGTTTGCATACATTTAGAACTTCTTCAGAAGGAAATTTGAATAAAAATTGTCACAAAAATTCTAAATTTTCAACATAATATATTTTTGTAAATTGAATATTTTCCGAATTGGGCATGTCAGACGCCGTAACCTTCTTGCTCACCAATGGCATCAAGAACACAGAAGCACGGTAAGGTGCCTGTGATAATGATTTTATAAAAAAACTGCAATTAGGTGGCTCGTAGACATTCGCATTAATGATTTACATTTGGTTTTTCTAAATTTTTCTTGAGATTATGATATTTATTAACAGTCAGTAATTAATTGGTAACGTTCTGAATGATTTTTTGGTTACAATATGTAGATGTCAAATTATTTAAAATGAATAATATAAATAGTTAACGAAATATTAGCTATCACATTCTCAAGCTTGCCGATGATAATCAATTGCACGTTTGTGATCGGTATTTTTTAAGTTGAATAACAGTAAATTAGTGATCGTTTTACGGTTCAATTGCTTATATGGAATTGTTAGGTGGATTTTGTAAATAAAATCTCTCCCAGCATCTCATCCGTAGTTTTGAATAGTTATTAAGTTTTGCTTATGATATTTTTTGTTTCTTGCTAGTTGTTGCTTTTTCATTGCACAATTATTTATATTATAACGTATTTTTATGTTTTACTTTCATAAGTGTATGCATTTATACAATGCATGTGTTGCCTACTGTCAAATTTTCATAGATGTGGACGCATTTGACTTTGACATTTTTCGTAACACAAATTTATTGCTAGTTAGAAATGTGCTGCACTTACTTATGAAAAACCGTATGCTCAAATGTCATTGACAGATTTGGTATCGACTTCTATATTCTTAGGCTCACAGAATTACTGAATTTGGTTTTTCTTAAATGTTACTAGTTTTTGCATTATTGGTTTGAATATATATGAGTATCCAGGCAGCATTTACGCTTGGCGGATTGTTGGGTGGGTTTTATTACTGTTCTAGAATCTAGAGAAACAAATTTAATCGTCTGCTTTGAAATCTCAATCTTTAAACATTGTAATTAGAAATATATCCCAAAATCAATCCCTCTCGTAAAATCCTACTTATTCCTACTTTATGCCCCAGATTATATATAAAAGAATTATTTGGTGGGCTATTGCAACTTTTTTATTTAAAATTTGACATTGTATAAACTGTCTTTTAGCAATATTGTCAAGGACTCTGATTTTTAAATTAGTAGCAAAATCATTGGCATTAATTTGTAAAAAAATAGCAGCTAAATGAGAAATGCTAGATATTTAACATTTTTGTGCTGAATGAAAGGAAGTTAAATAGTTCGTTTTTTATATGATACGTGTGTCGCGTATTAATGTTGTCTGATGTCTTGCCACTTCGATTGTTTTATGCAAGACTTTTCAATTATGTGAATATGAACTTATTTGAGAGAGAATATTGTCTTATACATTGAACGCGATTTTAAAAACTTCAGACAACATGAAGCATATTAATTTGTGATATTAGTTTGTTGAATAATTTGTTAATGTTGCTATTATTTACCCATACTTCTATATTTTTTATATTTAGTGCAGTCGGTAAAGAAAAAGAAGAAGAGAACTGGTGGGCAGAAAGTAACAACAAAAAATCGTAATGCTGCAGCTAACAACAAGACTTCTGAAGCAAAGTGAGTATGTTCATTGTTTAAGGGAACGAAACTACGTTTTATTTTAAATTACTATTTTGAACCTAATTGGTGTGTCAAAAGCCAAATCAAAAATTACCCGTATGTTTAATTGTCAACAACATTATTCAATGATTGTCTATATGTAATTTTAGCTTGAATTTTTAATAAAGTTTCATTTCAAATATGCAAACTTTATGTTCATTTTTGATTAACGAAAGCACGTGAAGTATGACCAAACTAATACAAAAATTTCACCATGTTTAAGGATTTGGCACATCCTACAATATATAATGTACATATGAATATCAATTCAGATTGTTTGAACACTATATATACTTATAAAGTGCTAAACTTTTTGTGACTAATTCAAAATATCATTTTCAATAATTTTAGCACAGAATCGATACACAATTATTTACTCTTTGTTAATAGGTCTTCTGAAATGTTTGTTGTATAGTGTTAATTGCAGTAGTAAGCGCACACCCTATTAGTTGAATTAGATATATAGTCTGTATTTCTATTTTGAATAACTTGCAATCTCTAAATTGCATTAAGTCAAGTACTTATAAATTCTACTTTTGTGGAGACTTACAAGTAAATTCTATATCAATTCGTAATTAAAAAACTGTTTTCGAAATTTAATTATTCTATGGGTTAATATATACTCTGGATGTATATTTTCTGAAGATCTCGATCATTTCTCACGTATAGAAAAATGATTTCTCATGTAAAATACGAGATTTCCTGTTTTGGGTATTCTGACTGCATATTTTTGCGATTTCATTTTTGATTTGACCGATTTCATCTACATTACTTGCGTCACAGTAGTCTATATCTAACTCTTTGTTTCTAATAGATTTGAGAATGTGCCGAATTATTTGAAGCTGCATGTTATTTAGTTACACTTTGTACATGTAATCCCCGCTATTATGTTGGTATTGTTCAATCATAATAATTGACTATACTATTTGTAATTTCAATATAAACTTTCCGGTTTCATTTCAATAATATTACAAAAATAATTTTAATAGAAATCCTTTTGAATTATTGTATAACTGAATTTCATATCAGGTTTCATTGTACATCCTATGGTCTCATTTTTCATCAATAAGGATTTAACAAGCATTTCTGATTATTCAAAACTGTAATTGGAACACAATAAATAATCATGTCGGATTAAAATTGAGGGCATCCTAATCTTACTTTTAGTTGCAAGTCATCTTTTCTGTTGAAAATTTATAATTTTAAATATTTGTTTTACTTATACATTTAATATTTCCTTTACTATTAAAATTTTTTCCCATGTTGACACAGTCTTATAATTTTTTATGTATTTTTAAAGTATTTAAGACATGTAATTTAGCTTATTAAATTATTAGATTGTAGATAGTGCAGATATTGATTGAATCCTTCCAAGTTAGAAACATGACATGATAATACCAGAAATATTATTTTTTATAACTCATATCTGTAGAAAGAGTTTTTTGACATTTGGATTGCATGATATTTTCTCCTTCGAACAAATCGCACTTAATATTGGAAGTTGAATTAATATCAAGCTCCGTGACCAATATAATATCCAATTATTTTCGCACAAGCATCTGTTTTATCAATATTTGTAATTTACTTTTTCTAGGTATTTACCAAATATCTTGCAATTCGTTAACAGATGAAAGTAGTCAGTCTATTTTTGTGAAGTCCTCTTAGTTTTGTAGAACTCCTTCGTTAACTTTTATTTATAGCAACATTTTCATTAATTCAACTTTGATTGTCCAAATGACATCTTAATTTTAGTGATTGGCACTGTCAGTGAACTAATTTAACAACTGCATTTATCAAATTTGCCTGTTGAGCTAGGTTATTTTGTAGAGGATTGTCTTGTCGCTACATCAATTAAGTCGCAATTAGTTTACTCTTTCCTCGACCTATAGCTAGTTTAATGCCTCTCTTTCCTCGACCTATAGTTGTTCGAAGCTATTTCATTAAACTTTTTATTTATAATAGAAAAACGATATGAATATAATATAATGTTAGCTGAAGCGTCTATATTTTAAAGATTGCATTAAAATACTAATATTTAAGTATTTGACCTATTTCCCTACAATAACGACATTTAAATAAAAGATGTTATTTTGTGAATATAATTGCCCTCCATCATTAAGCGTCTCCTCATAAATAGCATTCTTTAATATTTTCTGACTGCTCAGAAAATTGGAAAGTTGTGAAACGTTGTGATTGATAATTCGCTGCTAAACTTTTAATTGTGTTTAGATCCTAATTTTTGCCTTAAATTGTGTACAGTTTGTTTAAAGCGTCACGTAGTTATTTAATATGTCTGGACTTCTTATCAGTTGGTCTACATAGTTTTAAATTGGATTTTACACTGCCGGCTGTGTTTTATCGCATGCATCCAAGAGTTGTGTATGTTTTGTTAATTTTCTTCTATTAAAAGGTCATTTACTTTTAGGATTGTTTCTCATAGTGTCAAAGTTTTGTCAATAATTTTTAACAATTCGCTTTTGCTTATAATTTGAGATTTACTGGACTAAATGATGTATATAAAATTTCATTAGTAAGTTTTCTACGGTGTGTCTTTGTAAAAAATATGTTGTTCATTTCTTATAAACGGTGTATAAGTGTTAAAATGTACGATGCCGTCTTGAATGTATTCATTTACGCTTTATAAATGTTTGATTCACAGTGATTTTACTGAGTCATCGTCACGTGTCTAAACTTGAAAATCACCTCTACACAATCAGTTATATGTGATCGCTTATATGGTAATTTCTTTAATGCTGTATTCATTGCAATTGTTAATTGTGAAGTATTCAATTGAATATCAAATTTTAAACCTGCAACTAAAGAAAACTTTTATAAGCAAAAATAATAATGTACATGTGCTTAAGTTTTCAAACAAAACTACAATCGTATGATTCTTTTATTGTTGTTGAATGTGAAAACTGTTTTTGGTGTTTCTATTCCTAATCGTAAAATTTTTAATGAATCAAATTCAACTCAAGAAAAATCCTAAGTAATATACTGATCATTTACATTGCACCTTTGAATAGTAGATGACTTTAAGTTTTCTTACAAAGATAAGAAACTTAAATATGTACTCTGATTTATGAAGACTGAATTTGCTCCAAATATGGATGTATGTATATGTATATTTATCCTCGTCTACACTATAAAACTAAAACACTAATGAAATCTTCTCTTTATAGCATTAAAAAATAATTCATTCGCGTACTCTTTTCCAACGCGTTTTCTTATGTTATTGTCAAAATAGTTTGAGCAGATTTTTCGCCAATATTTTTATTGCATTAACAATATGTTGGTGAGAGGACCTGCTTCCGAAACCTGTTTGTCTTGTAGAACTAATGAATTCTTTCTCACATCGTTCTATGCATTACTTTATCAGTCGTGTAAACTCCTTCATTTACATTTACTTTTGCTATATGCCACTAATAACGACTGCATTTGATAAGAACTCACTTTGTCAAATCACTGCCCATTAGCTGTGATTTTTCCAATGCGCGTGTCTAATAAATTCGCGGATTTTATGGAATAATGGCTTTTCCCTCATTTTTGTAGTTCAAATTTACTGACGACGTTTAAATTTTTATTGCTGCTGTTTGTCTTTCGGCAGACGAACACGCTTTGTGTGCATTATTTAATGCCCAGTTAAATGCATTCCTCCTGCATCCAACTGTTGTTTTTTAAAAGCGCCAAATTTCTTTAAAAACAAACAATATATTTCCTTTTCAGTATTGCTGAAAACAAATAATTTCTACATCGATAATGTAGTGACACAATAATTAAAATTGGCATGAGTTAAGGATCTTATTTTCACTTGTAATAAGATTATCGAAATTTTTGCAATTGATTTACTTTTAAATTTCGCCACTAGCAAGCATCTTCTTGGCATAATGTACACTGTACACTCATACTTGAGTAATTTTATTGCTTTCTAAAGTATTCACTATGATAAATATTTAATTCATTTTCTATATAGACGGCTGTCATGTTTTCGACGGCTACAAGTCATAACATGAGTTGTAACTTAGATTCAGTTCACCCACTTGTGAAATATTTAGTAATTTTATTTCCCTTGTTTAACTCGAAGTTGTCTTAAATGTCCACTCTGATTTTGTCTTAAAAACTCTATTTGAGTTCAATATATTATATAGAAATCGCGAAGAGTATTGCTCGCAGGTTTAGTTGGTAAATAAATCTTTTCAAACAGTATCAAATAATCCTTATTGTGATAACCTTCACTGCATTGCCATATATATTGTTTGTTTTATACTATAAACGCCACTCATTTAAAAAAATTAATATTTGAAATTTATCTAAGGATTAAATTCGATTTCGAGGTGATGAAGGATGCCTTATGTGTAAAATTATTGCTATTTTAATAACGTTTTATGATATATGAAACAATTTGTGTATACTGCTCTTGATTTGACTCTTTCAATGGTTTACACATACATTTATATTATGTATACAGATTACTGTATTAACATGTTTAGTTTGATGCAAATCGCCTTCAGCCCAGTAATATACTATAGTGATCAAAATATGATGTCATCTCTATTAATGAACTCGATTCTTAACTTTACAGTATTTTTTAATCTTAGCGCATCTCAAAATTTTCGTAGAAGAGAATCTTATCGAATACTGAAAATTATTTCTCGGTTTACTATCTTGTGAAAACCCCTTGTTTCTTAGAATTTTCTTGATTGTCCTGGACATTGATGCATGATAGATGTGCAGCAGTTTTGTAAAACACGGAAGTGCCCATTATGTTAAAACCTAAAAGTATGCAGTGGCTTTTTTTATAGTTTAACCCGTAATTAGCAAACTTGCTTTGCATTAGTGATGATTAAGAACATGCAAGTCGGAGTATTTGGAAACCTTTTGTATGTAATAGAATGTTTAATCATGTAGGATACAATTTATTGTAGCGCATTGCAGTCAACATATTTGTGAACGTTATTGATTTTTGTGTGTTTATTTTGAAAACTACAGGTGAGTTAAAGTTCATGGTACTGGTGACAAGAAGTTTGACCTTTAATGAAGCTGTTAATGTTGGGTGTACAACCAGGAACGCAACAAAGTTCAAGATCTAATTATGCTTTCAAAATCACAATGAATTATGTAAATTTCACAGTAAGCAAAACTTGATATCAAATATTTCCGTCTGACAAAATCAAGTCGTTATTTTGTAATCAAGTTGCGAAATATTTTGGCTAGTGTGAAATTATGCTACGACCCTTGCAGCGCAAGTCTAAGGCGTTTCTTTCAAAATCATAAAAGAAAATATTATGACTGCTTATTTTTATAAAGAGAACGTTTTTTCACTAGCATTTAGATTTATGAATAAATTATGATTTTGGAAAGTTACTTCTAACGGATCCTGCTTGTAGACACTCCATTTAGGCTAATTTTACTTTCAATTATTTTATTTAAGTGTCTGTAAAGTTTTGGATGTTCACAAAGCGTGAACTTTGACCATGTGTCGCGATTCTATTTTATTTCCAAATCACAACTCTACTTTAAGTCATGAGTACCTTTGATAAAACTAATATTAAATAATTAAGAATGCACAATTTAAAGCGAATGTTTTGTCTTGATATTGTTTACTAATTGCTTGACACCGTTTTTTGCTTTAATCTGTTTGGTTTTAGTGCAAATCTTTTGTTTACTTCGTCTATAACACATTCGAATGCGAAATGGTTTTTGAAAACGTATACGCTTGCTTTAAAACTCTAGACGATTTCTTTACTGTGTGATGTTTTATTGCATGCAGATGTCCCACAATCAACTCATTCGAAAATTAATTTATCAACAATTTGATTATGTAACGCAACTCTTCTTCTTTTCTGAATTTTTAAACCTGCGCCTATTTTGCGGTTTGTTTTGCTTAGCAGAATGGGAAAATAGTTTTGTAAGATTGTGTTATTTGTCGTGCATTCGTCAATTAGGATCCATTCTCATAATTATATGGTCTGATCACATGATTCATTTATCATCCCCAAATCTAATGTCTGATTTAATCATAAACAGTTTTCTAAGGGAGCAAAAAAATACTGCTTTCTACGTGTACTCTGCTTGGATTTGATTGTCTTGAGATTCCCATTAGCAATGATGCAGATTCATTCCCCAACAGACGTACACGTACTAATGATCGTACATGTTGACCTAGAGTTTAACAACAGGCTTTATTTTTGCGAAACAAATGCAAATTATAAGATAGGCTGAACAATTTTATGATAGGTTTTTTTTTATCTCAAACGAATGTTGAAAGGTGTTATCAATCTCTTTACGAACGATTATAACGTTAATACGTCATTTATAAATTGACGACGTAATTTAAGTCGTTTGAATAAAATTGAGATTGACATTTAGTAAATTCTACGTTATTAGTTTTCCTCCAAACGTATGTACTTACAGATTTGTTTTTATAAATGCTGTGTGCAATGACAACCGTCCGCTGAAGTGTTTTGTAGTCGTCCGTTTTATTATTTTTATATTCGAACATTTTGTTTTGATGGAATATGTTTGACCTTTAGCTGTAATTTTAATCAAAATATATAATTTTTCGAATGTGTCCTTGTGAATCAGATACCTTTGGTTTCGAAGGTATTTTAATAATGAAGTCACCTTGTTAAAATGCTTTCTCTTAAAATAATCCCACCTGCCCTCCCATATTTAACAAGTTTTTCAATGATTAACAGTGGTTTAATTCTTTCATTAAAAAAGTTTTGTGAGAAATTTTTATTCTCATCTGATTTTCTCCTTTAATCCTTTGAGGCTTGGTGGGACATATTTGTCCCGCCTTAACAAATACGTTTTCTAAACTTGCTATAATTCAGTTTATTTGTATTTTGCGTAGATATTCTTATGGAAATGGCAAATTAATACATTTCTAAAGCTTAAGCCAAATTACTATATAATTGCTCCTCAATTTTTTGTCTTCTTGAGCGTGATATACGTGTTTGATCAGTTTGATCACTGATTTGGAGTTAAAAATAATTAAATGAATCATCGCATTAAAAAGGGCTTTGTCAACCAATTTGTGAGAAAATATTATATTGATCCTAGTTTCTTGCCATTCATTTTGTGGCAATCATTAATCGACTCTCTTAAGCACTGCAGGTACTTATATGTGCGACTCCATTGTAGCTTCATAGATGCATTTCAAAGTTTAATTTTCGTTATAGAGGGGCTGCTTACTTACGATCTGCTTAATGCAATATCATATGTTTTTACTACTCAGTTTCCATATGGATCTCAAATGGTTAAAATATGAATTTGTAGATATTTTTTACTTGAAAAATTTCGAAAAAATTATTTTGTGTAGTTGTTTAATATTTTGGCAGATTTCTGTATCAACTTCTACATTTTTCTGTATTTTAATGTGCTATTGGCATCAGATTTGAAAATATGCTTTTACCTTCCAGGTTGCGCAACATCACTGTTGTGCTATAAAATATCAATATTTGGTTGTCATTGAAGAACAACAAGCTAATATTCCAATGAATTTTGATAAAGATGAATTCCTTACTGCAAAAAAATAGTTTTCACAATATTCATTCGAAATATTTGCGCAAATTCTGTTTTCACTTCTTTTATAATTTCGGTTCGGAGATCAGTGTCAATATTATTCAATCTTCAAGTGCATGTTCCTGGAAAGTTTGATCAATATCAGTCTTTGGTGATTTGCTCAAATTCCTTAACATTAAATTTTAATGCACGCAGTTGTATTCGGGACATTAACCAAAAATATGTATTTACCATATATCTCTGTTCTTTGAACTTTGCGCAAAGTATTCAAAAGCAGTGCTGTTATCACTGCCCATTACTTATATTTTTCTCCAAACATATCTCATGAAGCATCATTCATGCAATTGTATGTACACGGAACTGGGTTTAATTTTAGTCTATACCTTAGGATTTCAAATGCGAAACTTCCTTCACATTGTTATTTTGTCTTAAAAATATTCAATTGTAGATGTATTTCAAAAAATTAGTATCAAATTATATATATATATATATATATATATATATATGTATATCCACTTGAAATCCATTTACAAAAATATATCCACGATAGTCATAAAATGTTGAAATATTGAGAATTATGGTATCTCATGGCGATTATAACAGTTGTGTTATCGACTTTAATATTTGAATAAGTTTGAACACTGAAAAAAAAATATATTCTATCTGAAATATTTTCAAGCGATACTGTTCATCTAATTTTGATTTATTCAATTTGCTTAAGTCAAAGATGGACATGGGCTGGATCGAGTTATTACCAAAATGGGAAAATTTTCTGTAAACGTTGCTTGACAATTGCGCAGCACCAGATATAAGTCTTCAAAATGTAAATGTCAAATTATTTTGTTTTAAAATTTTATGCTTTACTTAAATGCAATTTGTTTTTAAATTCTAATTCGTAATTTGTTATTCTATTGCTAACATACATTTTCTATCCAACAGAAAATGTAAAAATATATCATTTGAGAATGTGCCTAATTGGCGGAGTTTGGGCCATCATTTTAGTTTTGTTAATTTTTTTGTAAATGGAAGGCTTTGCAGGAGTATCTGAACCTGAAACATTTACCATCCATTCTATTCTATCAAACAGGTTAAGTAATGAATGATATGACAGAAAAGTAGAAATAGTTTAACAATGTTTTCCTTTTAAATTTCGGGAAATAGGTATTTCGGTAACAGCTAAATGTACTATATCTTAGACTTTTTAATTAAAATTACTTAATGCCGTTTTTGGTTAGAGATCGCATTGCTAAAAATTATTGTGATCTGAAAGATTACTTTGATTGTGAAATCATTATTCACCACCACAATGTTTCTATTTGTGCTTCTATGTATTATGCAATACCATACTCTACCATGTCGGAACTTTCGGTCAGATTCGGCTCAATGTTTCATGATACTATACAAAAGGCAAGAGCAAATGCTTCAAATGCAATTTCTTGAATTATAGATGCATGATCCCTCCTAAACTTCCTCTTTACCGTTATGCTATTTTGCCATACATTCTGGGTCCATATATTTGCTATATTGCAAAATGTACATTTGTTGCTCATTAAGTAGATTCGTTGTCTTTTTTACGAAGTAAACTCGGTAACCGTTTTTTAAGCTCTTCCTGCGCCCAGAAGAAGCATTCTATGAAATTAATTCCAATTGGAAACTGAATTTTGTGAATGTATGATTAATTTTCTTACTAATGCTTTGTTGTAAGTCAAATAATATGCACTCGGTAATCTCTTGATGTTCTTTGTTTTGGAATTAGTTAATTTATGATTTGATGTTTTCAATTAGCTTTCTGATTCTTAGCTCGCAGTGGAATTTTATCTCCTTTACCTCTCCCTCCTTTGATGTGGCACAAAATATGGATCGTATCCTTGTTCGACAATATTTTGCTCTGATATTCTTGCAAATTATTAAACACTTTCCTTGGAGAGTTATAAATGTGATAAAACTATTTATTATAATTTAATAAAAGTTTTACTTTGTAAATTTTCATACTTTGCACTCATGGTATTTTCAATTTTCATTTTATGGTAAGGTAATTCACTCTTCTACATGCATGTACATATGTCAATAAGTGCTCTCAAGAATTTAAATAATCATTTAAATTTATTATATATTTGAGAGAGAGGGGCAAATTTGTTCAGATCATCCGTTTATCTGTTCTAATTTATGAAAGTACGCAATTTAATTATTAATACAATGTGTAATGTTTCAAAAAATCTTCATTGAGCTCTAAGCATTTTGTCAGTCCAGCTTAATATGACAACTTAAAACGACCGATTATGTGCAAATACTCATTGTTGGACTTTGTGTTCAGTCAGTTGTTTGTCTACAATTATCATGGATGAACCTTCACCTCCTTTGCAAATGTCATTTCCTAAATTATTGGCACTTATATATAATATTTAAATATATAGATAGTTTTTTGCAACAACTCTCATTTTAATTAATTAGATCAATTCCAAATATCCCAGAAGAAGAGGAGGAGGAGGAAATTCTGGGCTCTGATGACGATGAACAAGAAGATCCTGCTGACTATTGTGAAGGTGATTTTCGTTTTTTCCAATTCTTTGTCAATTTTGCTAAATTTTCAAAAAGTTAAGTCATTTTGGATTTGTTGCTATTAATAGCATTGTAGTCGTCTTTTAGCATTAAAATCGATTCCTCTTATTCAATATAATTTATTCGCTGAAAATTTTGCGTCATTTCGTGGTTTTTTGTATTTTATGCTGCTACTACTGCGGTTTTTCTTGACTCTTAAAGAATACATCGCCTCCTAATACTCACTCGAACTATGCTATTTAACCATTTTTACTACCACCTATTTCCCTCGACGAACTATTTTTTAAAACTACCGATGTTAACAATTCATCTCTAGTAATACGTATTGTGTTGTGAAAAACTTCATATTGTTATATTACAAAACACTTTAGCTACTCATTTCAATGTGTATTAATGCAACTTTCGAGTTAAGTGCCTTGTCTCTAATTATGTGTTTATACTTTCAGTTATGAGGAAAATTCGTGGTGACATCTACTGTGCAAGCATTTGGTGAGAGTTGAAAATAATTGGGATGCATATATTCAGTCTGTTGCTTTCTATTAATTCATGTGCATCAAACTGTATTAAATGATGTTTCCTGGGAAAATAAAGTGTGCAATGGCTCCTTCAGTTCCATAAACGTGATAGTGAAGCCTCTATATTACATAAGTGCGTCATCTAATTTCTCCGTTTTCGAGATTGCTTTTGTTATCAAACAATTCTAGGTGGTTTAAATTTAAATCCATACCTTTCTCTTCTAGTGGGAACAAGGGAATGTCATCTATACCGTACTTACTTTTTGAACTAATTATGACCTATCGTGTGTGCTGAAGATCTCAATATATTATTCTGGGTTTGAGCTTTATGAGAAATTTCATGATTCCCAGGATTACTTTAAATGGGATCTTCTATAACATCCTTACTATTGAATCAATTGCGTTTTGGAAAGAGTTAAGATAACGGTGATTAGTGATTCTTTAATTAGTCCATTGAATAAAACGAGCCTGAATCACAGCAAATGAGTTTAAGTAATGAGTTGAAGTAGATATATGAAATCAATCTGAAATTTATGATAACTCATTTTACTATTGAAAATGAAATGCGTGTGTGATTTGCTTTCGTTTTAACAACTGTTTCTCTCAAAATTTATATAGTGAGGCAATCAAAGAGATGTTAATGTGATGAACCGCTGGTGAGTAGTTTTAAAATAGTGTCTAGACTTACGAGATAAAACAACGGTTTATTGATGTATTTTGTGTTTCGTTTTTCAAGTATAAGGTACTTTTGAGTACTACTCACTCGCTGATAGTTGTAATTATAAATGAAATAGACTTTGCTAATGCATTCCTTATTATATGAAAGCAACTGATTGCAACACCTCATGGATCATAGTGTTATTGTAAGTGATCGAAACGGCGTCGTTTGTATAAATTTTCACTGAGGTAATTTAAAAAGTTTCTAGGTGGGTACCATCCTGTGAGAATCGGCGCTCTTTTCCATGATCGGTACCACGTGGTGCGTAAGCTCGGTTGGGGCCATTTTTCGACGGTATGGCTGGCGTGGGATTTACAAAGATGTATTTATGTGGCGCTTAAAGTCGTAAAGAGTGCAACCCATTACACTGAAACTGCCATCGACGAAATCCGTCTTCTATTAGCGGTAGGCATATTTTTACATTTTAGCGCATTCTTCCTTGTCATTGACAACTTATTTCCCTGTTTTAAATTATAAATGTCAAAACAATAAGTTACCAAAAATTTAAATGAAACGGAAAAATCATGTGACCAAATACTTGCTAGTTGTTTGCAAGTAGACATTTGTATGAGAACCAGATTGTTTTTAATATTTTGCATAATTTGGACCTTTCTTTTCACTCATGCTTTAAACTTTCAAAAAATTTGTTGACATCTGACGTTAATTACTTGTTTGTATTAATACACTTCATTGTAAGTTAAGGTTTCTATGAGATAGTATTATCTTTCGAAGTTGCACAGCAAAGGGATTGAAAGCTTTCGGCTGAGGTATATTTCAACTAACGTCAGATATAAGAACAAAATCTTTATGTGAACATTTCATTTAACGCGGGTAAACATTCATTATTCATATTAGTAAAAATAGCGTTTCATATATTGTATTTGACCAAGGAATCATTTTCAGATACCAATGATAATGTTAATGAAGTATTTCTTTGTAATTGTTTCTAATTTTTTTTACATATTGTTATAATTAAATATAGTTAAATATAGTTATTCAGCTTTCGTTTTTTTCAAATTTTAATGTCATTCTTGTGTCGTATATTTATCGATATTGAAGATACAGGAGGCAAATGTTTCTAAATATATGTGCAAGGTTGGCATGTTTTAAACAGGTCCTGTTTAAAACATGTTTTAAACATTGTTTAAAACAGCCGTTTTTGCAGTTTTTTAAATGTTTTTTTTCACATTTTTATAGAAAAGTTTGGAAAATAATTTTCGGGATTTGTCCATTCGTGCTTTTATAACCGATTTTCGAAAATAGCAAAACCTGTGTTTTGTTTAAGTGTATGAAACGAAAAATGAATGTTGATAAGTTTATCATAATTCAATGTTTGCTATTACATGTGTTTTCAGCAAAAATTTTGTGTCTTGACCTGGTTTAGTTTAAATGCAAAACATTGTTTTAAGTTTTTTTGTAAAAAAATAATCTTTTTTACCAATCCTGTATATGTGCTATCTCAAAAATACGTGCCAGTAGTGCTTTTGTGCGTGAAAATGATATAGCTTCAAGCTTCAACCAGTGTGCGTAGAACGTTTGTTTTTGTGGAAATTTGTTATAAACGTATTTTTGGCCAAAAACGTATATTTTGTTTTTTTTCGTTTTTTAATGAACTCTAGATTTAATCTGCAAATACAAACAAAACAAGATTTGCTTCAAGATTTCACTCGAACAATGGAATCACAAAGCACAAATGTAGAAAGCAAGTGGGCGAATGATTTTCGTAAACCGTCGTCACTATGCACGACGTGCACCATTTACGATCCCATCCCAAAATCCAAATAGTGGCCTTGTTTTTGGAGATCTTTATTTTGAAAAAAAGAGTACTATATCCCTGTACAATTAATAATATGGGTGACATTTTGGAACACGTTTCACCCTAGCACGTTGTTTTGCTGTGAATTTGGTCGTGCCCATTTCTATCAAAAACTTAAGCCCTGACACTATAAACTGCGTTTATTCTTAGAAGCTACTTCCGTCATAATGCCTGACTGTAAATTGCCCATTCCCAGTGTATTCACATTTTTAAATAATTTTGTCAAGGCTTAGTAAGAACTTTAGTATTCCTTGGATGTTGACAATTCTATGACACTGTCGCAATCATCTCGATTTGTTTGACTAACCGGATGATTCGGTTCGGCTCTTCTACAAATTTTAGTTTAGGAGATGACTTTTCAGCTAAATTGTTTCAACATGAATTAATATTCCGTAGTTAACCACTCATTCATTAAACATAGCTCCACCGAATTTCACTGTTTTTTATATTAGGCGTTTACTTTAACTTTACTTCGTGCCGTTGTGGTCTTCTGGCACTCACCGTATTTTGCATACATTATAACATCTAAAGAATTAAACTTTGAACACGGGGTCTGCGCAAGACATTTATGGTTTTCAGCTTACAAATATTTTTCTTCTGAAACTTTTGACTTTAGTTTACTGTTTATTTGATAAATTATTTGCACTTAAATTATTGTCAAAATTGGCAACAATGCATTGCGTGCAAGGAAAAAAAATTAAATATTCCCTGCCCCTTACTTATGGTGAACATTTGTGACAAGCGGTATTCCTGTGCTTAGAGCATATGAAATTATTTTTTAATGAAAAACCCTTTTTGATACATGTACCTAATAAAATATTCTAGCAAAAAGCTCTTGCGATATCTTTGTATGTTCGTGAGTGATTTAAAATAAATTGTATAGAAACCGTCAAAAATTGTAAGATATACCGGTGTTACTAGGGGTTATAATTCAAGTTTTTTAGACGTGTTTTTGCATAAAAAATTCATTTTCTTTTGAGGGAAAAGTATTACTTAGGCCGTACATTGTCTTTTTCAAACATTGATGTGAGATAGGGCATCTAAAAGTTTCCACCGAAGGCACAAAATGCTATTTTTCAGAAAAACGTTAAGCAGTTCTTAAAGCACTGCCATTTCTAAAAAAGTAATCAATAGAAAATCAATGGCTAGATCAAATAGTTGTAATCTATGGGACTCAAATCTCCCATATTTGGTTTGTAAAATGGAGACATTACGATTTCTAAAGTATATTTATGTGCTAGTACAAGTAAATCGGCCCCCAAATATATAGAGCAACTAATTTTTGTAAATGCTACTACAAATACATTAGTTTATAATATTAATAAGTTTGCTTTTTGTTACTAAATTTTTTAAAAAAAACTTTTTTTTCGAAAAGTAGTCTCATTACAAGTTTGTTATTGCTTTTAAAATGTTAATATTATCCTTACTTGCCTTTTTGTATCAATGACGTTGAAAATGTAGTTTAATGCGTTTTGAACTATAATCAGATGCACTGGGGTTTTTATTGTATTCAGAATCAAAGTTTCTGTGTTCCGTTTATTTTGATTTGCGTATTGTTCGAAATAAATTGAATTTAAATTTTGTGAAATGTGTGTTAATTTACACTGTGAATGCTATGTATAATTTTGTAACTTCAGTTCGGTCAATTGTAAAAAATAATAAATATTTATATTCCCATTCAACTTGGTTGATTTTGTGTAGGGCATGTCTCCATTGCAGTCTATAGCCGATTGAAATTTTGTTTCTTCATTTTATCTTCAGTTTACTTTGTATTTTGAAAGTAGGTAAAGACTTGCTGTTTACGATAAAGACGACTTTCTGAAATTCCTTTATACAAAGCACTTCTTTAAGTAACCTCTTTCAAGTATCTAAATTTGGAAATAATAAATCGATAAAATCTGTGTACACGACATTCAAGAGTTTCAAACGAAAAAAACAGGTCAATTTTAAGTGATTTGTCAAATTCATATTCGTAGTGTTATTTTTTATACTTGAAGTTGGTGTGCAATTTTATTTACAAGTCAAAGCCATTTTGCGTGTAAATGCTATTACTGATGCACGAATGTATAGAGCAATTAAGTAATCATTTAATTCAAATTATCCAAAAAAAAAATGGAGTTGTGGGTAGTGTTCTGCCAACAGCCGGCTGCGGTTACAGATTTTGTTTTACAGCGAAAATCCCGGCTAAGATTCATTTCTGAACATTATGATAAACAATTTATCTCCATGATTTTTATGTGTATTTCTGTTTTTAAAACTTAGTCGCTTTGACCGTTTTCTTTAATTGTTCGAAATAGGAGCATGTTTTAATCGTTCAACTAAAGATTGCAGTATTTCACTTAGTAGTATTAAAAAGCTCCGACTACGGCAAAAAATCATGGCTAGCAGGCTGGCTACTGCCAAGAAAGAAAGTTGTCAAGACAAAGAATAAAAGTAATTTTGAACCTATGAATCCAATATAATTTATTTCAAAATGTAATTGATTCTAATAACATGAGCGAGCGTGGGATATTTATGATCTTAGTGTGGGTGCAATAATCGATAACTGGTTAAGTATTATTTGGTTATTATTGACATTTTAGTTGATTACTGAATGGATTGTTTTGCTGTTTTATTGTAATTGAGCGGTTGGGTATTTGAGGTTTAATATGACGATGACAGCTGGTGAATAGAAATTGATGAATAATGTAGGCGACACCGAACGAGCACTTCGTACGAAGTTTTCTGAATATTTTCACTCTCTGACTCATGCTATTTGTCCAGTCTGGAAATAAAATGTTCGATAGCTAACCTGTAATTTCTTTCCGAATTTCCTTTCCTCGTCAGATTATCTGTTTCTTTCATATTACAGACTTAGAAATAGCAAACAAATTCACTTTTATGGGGAAATTGTGGCAAACAAGGGAAAACAGTTCACTCTATATTAACAGGAAGCAACTATGGAAAAACGTTATCCCAGTCTTTTGTTATGAATTTTTTTAATTTAATATTCTGTTTTCTTTATCGTTTCCATTTCAATTCATAGAGATATGCTCCTTGACTTCATAACGTTTACTAGTGAATTCAGTTTACGATTCCAATACGCTATCGGTAATAACAGAATTTCAAACGTTAAATTAAACTGTCAGTGCTGTTTTTTTATACATTCATTTCATCCACGTGAGAAATTGTGTACAGTGTACACGCCTCAGTAATTATTTATTTTTGGGATATTTGTCAAACGTCAATTGCAAAATCCAAATCCGCACTGTTTTACAAACAGACGCACACAGTCATCATTTACACAATTTCATATCAATAAGTTTATATTTGCGTGTTTGCAAACAAGGTAGGTTTGGAATAGAAGAATTTTGTTTACTTGGTAATAATTGTTAAAATGTTGGTCGAATAGCGACAAGTTCAAATTTAATGTATTAATTTCGTTGGGAAGTATTTTCAGAGTTGAGTAACTGAAGTTCATGTGCGTTTAGCTTTGGTAGAAGTTCTGTGTATAATTGCCAGTATCAATTTCAATTGTCAAAATGCAAATCCCGTTCTATCTAGTAATTTCCAAAGTCCCTCACGGAGAGATCATGTCGAAATGATCGTGTTATGATCTGGGTAGCTAGACAATGTATTTTGGAAACTGTGAAACAATTTTTAGTACAATCGCGCACGACAAAGACCTGGTATATAAATTGGAACAAAACGTTACTAAAAAGGTTGTCCTGATTTGTTCTCAAAAATGATTTTTATAGTGACGTACTGAAAACGATTAATTACTTATTTATTGAATAGTACATGTAAATGTTCTTTAATTTTCACCCGAATTCATGGCTCAATCACTGTCTACCTTTAAATTGTAAAATATGCAAACCTTCTACTTTGTGCAATGCAGCTATCTTTTGGCTTTTCTAGTTGAATTGTTTTTTTATTTAATGCTGCCTGAATTACTTTGCCTTTTCCTTTTTAGCTTCTAAAATTACTGTTTACTTTGTAAATAATTTATATGATATTCACACCACTGTGTTTGGCATTCTAATCGCTATGCATTTCAAAATAGAAATTTTCTTTGAATTATGACTAATAAACTTTACAGCGTGAATTTAACCATGACATGTATTAAAGGTAAATTGGTAAAGGATGGCAACTTGTGAAAATCTGCACTATTTTGTGAATTTACAAACAGGGTTTGCCTTATGTTGAATTTGAAAATTTTCATGCTATTTGACTATTCTGAAACTTAAAGGTTACGGCGCTGTCTGTTCTAACACCAATATACAAAACTGCTATTATTTGTAAATTTTTGTAAGTTTAAGTGGAATTTAGGTGCGAGAAAGTGATCCGGAAGATTTATTTCGTGATTATGTTGTTCAACTGTTGGACGATTTCAAAATTAATGGACCGAATGGAGAACGTAAGTTTTATAAATGTTATGTTGCTGCTGATTCACGTCCAAAGGTGTCATGAACTCAGATAAAAGTTTTGTGAGAACCCTACCTACCTGACTTACAATCCTTTTTTCCAATCATTGGTTTTGTAAATCATAAAGTGTTGGAATGATCTAGTTAAAGTTCATTCTTGTTTAATGTTGGTAGCAAGTTGATTTTTTGTGAATCTAAGGCTATCATATGCGTTAGTGGTCACATAACTACACATTGCTTTTAGGTCATTAGATTTAAACAATTTTGATCCTCAACTACCAATCTCCTTTGCAATTGACGAACCGTTTTTTTTCACATGTTCAAACAATTACTTCCAAACCTGTTCTGAATAAGGAAGTCGTGAGCTATTCACACGTCTCTAGTAGAACGTGCTCCCATGTAATGTTGAAAGTGCGTGTTAAACTGTATTGCTGCGTCTGAAGCACTCGCAAAGAGTTTTTTAAAAGTAATTTCAAATTATAAGATGGTCTAAAGTCCATGACAACAATAAGTAACATCGACCTTTATAGGCCTGTGGGGCGGACGTGAATTTAGAACGTAATTGAAGGACTTGGTACCCTTCGATTTGGAATATCTCTAATATTTCGTGACTTAAAACAAATTTTTCAGTAAACCATAGATTTAAAAGAACTTCTAGGTAGTATAAAGTTAATGACTCCTTGCAAACACCTAATAAATTTACGTCACGATTTACATTAAATATGGTTGCTCAAATGGCAATTTTGTTCATTAATGTAAAGTGTAGCATCAGAAAGTAGTTTGTTATAAACTGGTGTGCTTTTGATTGAGGTTTAAATAGAAATAACTAAGTGCATTTTGATGTTTGATTATTTCGAAAAGATTTTAATATTGCGAATTATAATGTTTGCAAATTGCTTATTTCGCTGACCTTGAATGAAAGTATTTAAGTTTATATGGTTGCCGAGTAAATGTGATAAAGCTTGTGTAAATTATTGAAACAGCATTGCTAATGCCTTTCCTTCTTGCCTTTGTTATTTATATAAATAATCCTTTATTTTTATTACGCATTTTCATTTTAGACGTCTGCATGGTTTTCGAAGTGTTAGGGCACAATTTATTAAAACTTATTATTCGCTCTAATTATCTTGGACTTCCGATCTCTGTTGTTAAGCTCATCATTAAACAGGTATCATATTTATTTTGTTGGTGGGCTTTATCTTATGTGTATATTTAGACTTTAAAAGGACTTGCTTATCTTCATGAAAAGTGCCATATAATTCATACAGATATAAAGCCAGAAAACATCTTACTTTGTATTGATGATGCCAAAATTCGCGCTATGGCTCAGGAAGCTGCTGCGTGGGTCAAAAACGTAAATATGTTCATTTTTGTTCTTCTCAATTTCGTGGTCTCGATTCTTCGGCCTCTTCTTTACGTTTATAAATTCTCACATTTACTCCTGTCTGGCTACATGGTGAATGGTGACGATATTAAAGTCATTTTCATCCAATTTTAAAATGCCTTTGTATAAGCCCACCTCGTGGTATCCTCGCCATAACAATTCGGTCCTTAATTTTTCCAAATCGAACGAGTTTTCATTAACCCTTCTCGTGACTTTTCTGATAATAAACTTTTTTTAATTGAAAATTTAGAGTTCGTTTCCAACTCCTACAATTTGTTAACCCTATTTTACCTGGGTGTTTTCGTAGTACAGGGTGAGTCATAATTTCCCGTGAATTTAAAAATTGAAATAGTAATCAAATATTTACAATGTAGACACTTTATTTGTGGATAAAACATGTACATTTATAATGGACACGCAATTAGTCAATATTACATCTCAAATAAGCCGCCGCCATTGTCCACACATTTGGCACATCGTTTAGGGAAATCGCGAAATGCTCGCCGAAACATATCCAAAGGAATTGCGGCTAGTTCAGTTTTTACACGATCTTCCAGCTCTCTGATAGTTCCAAATATTTCTCCCGGGGTGTACAGTTTTTGTCGAAGGTAAGACCACAGCCAATAGTCACAAACTGTTAGGTCGGGGACCTAGCCGGCCATTCAATGGGGCCTCTTCGACCAATCCATTGGGTAATTCATCGTTCAAGATTTGTCTAGCATTCAAGGAGTAATGGGGAGGAGCTCCCTATTGTTGGAAGAGCATTTGTCGTTTACCTTTGAAGTAGGGCACCACCTTTTCCTTGAGTATGCCAAGGTAGCTTTCCCCATTCATTAGGCCTGAAATGTTGACGGCAATTAGGCCGGAGAAACCAATGCAAGCCCATACAGTCAGGGATGATGTTTTTCCAGGATTGCACACTCTGATTTTGGGGTTGTCTGCAGCCCAGTAATGGACATTATGTTTGTTAACGGTCCCACTCAGATGTAATACGCACTCGTCCGAAAATGTTATCTTACGGAGAAAGGCTGGGTCAGCAAGAAATCTGTCATTCATTTTTTCACAGAATTGCATACGTCGGTCGTCATCCGCATCGCACAAAAACTGGGAATAGATTGGTTTATAGGGGTGCATTTCTCTTTTCTTCAAAATACGAACCACTGTTGTTTGCGATATATTCAGTTCATCAGAAAGGCGACGAGTAGAGGTTTCTGGATCATCTTCAATAGCAGCCAAAACCGCATTTGAGTTCTCTTCACCAGAGGCTGTGACAGGTCTGCCAGAGTGATAACGGTGCTTCGTAAGATTGCCTGTCTCTAAGAGTTTATTTTTCCAATCCACTATTGTTTGTCTAGCCGGTGCCTCTTTTTCAAATTGCCGTCTAAATTTCTGTCTTATATATTCCACACTCTTATCATCAAATGCAATAACCCACGCTGTGATAGTAACTTTTTCACTTATCGTAAACTCCATAATCAAAACTATATAGATTCAAGTTAAATTGTTTCTCTTTTACACACAGAAAAGGTGTGGACGTATCCTGATTGGTTGAGAAAATAACAAATAGCAGACTTGATTGTGTGTATATCATAGTCTTATGCATAATTCACGGGAAATTATGACTCAACCTGTATATATATATATATATACAGCGATTTTTCCCCTTCCCCCTCCTTAAAATCTCTGAAACGGTTCATCCAATCAACACCAAAATTAGTGTGGAGAGATCTTTGACATATCAGGAATATTTTGACATAACCATTTTACGATACGATAGATAACATGCTAATTATTCGCATATTAGGTTATGTATCAAATGTTCTTAATTTCTCATTATTGGCACAAAATGTTAGAAATATTACTAAATTGGAATCATGAAAAAGGCTTATAATGCAAATACAACATAGACGACTTTTAATTATAATTTTTCATTGAAATGTATGCATTGGTTTCAATTTATAGCCTTTACATACAAAATCGTTATTTTTGAAACTCAAGAAATGTCATTTTTTAAATGGTTATAACTTCTTAAACCTTAACTCGATCTGCACAATTTTTGTGTCAAAAGTTGCAGAACAAGTTTAAAAAAGTCATAGAATGATGGTTTATTTCAAGAAACGGTCTCTGATTTATATCTAAAAATATGGAGGGGGTCAAATTGCCTCCGAGTAAAATAGGGTTAACGCATGTCTCGTTCGCAATAAATTTTTCTTAACATACCTAGAGATTCATCCCTCAACAGCAATTCCTATTGTCTTCTTAACTGTCAGTGTACATTGAAAATAATACTAGGTAAAATTTATTTCAGATGAATCTTCCCCCAATAATACAATCAGTAAATAACTAAGAATATAATGGTTTATTCCAAACAATTTCTATGTATAGTAATTCTGTGCTTACTGCAAATAACTATGTACCATAACTGACACTAATACTTTTTGTCATCCCAGTGTTTGAGCATATAAGGTCCATCTTAATTTTTTGTTGCAGCTGAAGGATTTTTGATATGTCTAAAAACAGGGCTGTGAAAAAAACACTTNCAATTCCTATTGTCTTCTTAACTGTCAGTGTACATTGAAAATAAATAATACTAGGTAAAATTTATTTCAGATGAATCTTCCCCCAATAATACAATCAGTAAATAACTAAGAATATAATGGTTTATTCCAAACAATTTCTATCTATAGTAATTCTGTGCTTACTGCAAATAATTATGTACCATAACTGACACTAATACTTTTTGTCATCCCAGTGTTTGAGCATATAAGGTCCATCTTGATTTTTTGTTGCAGCTGAAGGATTTTTGATATGTCTAAAAACAGGGCTGTGAAAAAAACACTT
>CABFPE010000150.1:895218-906775 GCA_900660155.1 Hofstenia miamia | reverse complement strand
TAACGTAGTTGGGCCATTACTGTTAGACTAGAAGTCACAAGTCCAGAGTAGTATACCAGATTTGTAGTTAGTAATCTTCTAGTATAGTAGTCCAACCCATGACGTCCTCGAATTTAGTTGAGTTGGAGTAGTCTCTTGAAATGTTTTTTTTTCATTGTGAATATAAAAATATTTTGCAATATATTTGTTTTCTATGTTGAAAAATTAGATATATTTATTTTCGTCCAAAATAGTATATCTGTCTACAGTTAGGTAGTCCCTATACTTGTATATTGCTTAGAAAGATGGATAGGCATAGTTTCTGGAACATTACGTTCTATAGTGTGGCAATCAAATTCAGCTTCAGAATACATTTCCCAGATTTACTTGAAATGTGTGAAACTACCAATATTTTGCCTACCGTAAAAATGTTCCAAGACTTTGTAGTTATTTCGTTTAAATATTGAACTATTCACCAATTAATCTTAGGACAAACATCCTCAGATATTCGAACTTAAGGCTGTTTTATAGTCAGGAATCGCTCATAACTCATACAACTACTAAAAATCCCTTACCCAATTACCCAATTATTGGCTTTGCACACATCAGAAAAAAGTGTGTACCCACGAACCAACTTTCCACTCTGCTGGTCACACTTTTCTTGCAAGTTGCTGTAAATACCAGCTGCACCACTAATTTTATCATATATAGAAAGAAAAGCCTCATAGAGCGTCTCAACCAATTTGTATGCTCTTTCCATCACTAAAAATGTGCTATCTAAAGAATAGGTAGTTTTGATAGTGCTACAATTTAAATTATTGATTTTTTGTTCTTGAATTAAATCGTCACATTATCATCGCTCTGCGAGGTAAATATTCCACAACTGCTAACCTTGATTTAGAGATTTCCACGCTTATGTGACTTAACGATAATTACAAATAATATATTTAAATATTGAATTTGATTAAAACTAATATTTTAGAAAATATATATTTGACTACAAACCAACCCATATCTTGCAACATTAATCTTAAAAAAACACCCAAGAATAAACTCAATGCACCTTACTTTGTTTTTTTTAATAGAACACAAAAGTTTATTTTGGTATAGTCCAGTAGACATCTCGCATATGTATTTAGTTTCATTTCAATATTTTTTCCGAAAACTTGAAGAACTTGACCCCAGATCATGAACGTTCCCACAATCTAACCTAAAACGTTGAGCTCTGTGCGAAGGCAACCCATTTGGATGACTATTAGACATCATTCTGTCAAAAGCTATTAGACATCAGATATCTATATGAGAGGTTCTTCAATATTTTCAATAGTATTAGAATTTGAATTTATCGTCTGTCTGTATTTCATCAAGTAATTGTTGGCTCTCTGTTCTGAAGCTACTTTCACTAATAACAGCTCTCCAAGCCACTTGTTACTCCAAAAGGTCTTTTTAGCTATGAGGTTGCTATTGTGGAAGTTGTTTTATGACGCTGCTAGTTTCCATTATGCCACTTCACAATATATTGGCGAGCTTTGAGTGTCATTTTTTCTTGCATAATTTCATGCTATTAGAAAGTGCTCTTCAATACACAATGTTTTTATTCGACTTCCAGTTGATTTGTGAATGCGGCTTAAAAATTATGCACATTTAATCACATGAATTCAAACAATGCATTTTGGAATGGAGATTGTTCATGTTAACATTTTTATAGTATGTAAAAACTAATTAACAAATGTGTTGTATAATTCCTTTTCTTTTGAGTATTATATAAAATTCTGTTTAGTCAGGAAATTCAATTCAAACCTAAATTAATAAACATCTGCTAAGAAAAATTGGCATTGTAACATTAGAGTATAGTAAAGTGATTTGTTTCATAAATTATGCAAAAATTTGATGTATTAACATGCTAATAATACGTTTGAGAGAGTAAACTCGTGTTGAATTGTTCCTCCAATCCCATTGATTTATTTTTCCCAATTGTAACTGACATCTTTTCCATGTAGTGTACAAACACTAAGAAACATGCATTTGTGTCAAATATAAAGAGGTGTCCATTATAGATTTAAAGAATATATTTGTTGCGTGGAATTATCCTTAATCGATTTTAAGTTTGAGATTCTCTTAGTGTCATACCAGGAGTGCTTGGTCATTGCTTCTTTTCTATGTATACACTCGATGACAGTGGCATGCTTCTAACTTCTATATTTATAGTAAATTTATTTTGCATTATAGATGATATAAAGATTTTTCATTTTGGGTGGTTATTTAAAATATTATTATATCATTTTGGCATTATAAATTGTGTTTCCTATAAACAATTTCATATATCTTTGTCGAAATTTTTTGTATTCAATAGTTATTATAAACCGCTTGAAAGTTTAATGATAAAGGTGTAGTGCTAACAATTTAGTGTGTTGTATCATTATGGTTTCATTATATTTTTATTGTTATTTCTTTAGGGTGTTAAACCTTCAAATTCTGCTGTGAGCACTGCTCGCCATGAACGTAAATCAGTTACCGAAATAAATTCGAAAATGTCTAAAGGTCAAAAGAAGCGTGCGCGCAAGAAGGTCAAACGAATGCAGGAATTGTTTGAAAAACAAGAACAGCAACTAAGGTATGCATTCACTCCTTGTGACCTTCATAACTGTCCTTTTAGAGAAAAGGACGCTCAGTTACGTGATAGAACCGAGTCCATATGCAGTGCAGTGTTAACCGATTGTGGTGACAAACCAGATGATACCTCATACTTTAATGGTGAGCATATTCCATTAAGAAATGCGCTTGTTTCACTCACCATGTTTAGATTCAGTTCCCAATTCACCAACCCAAGTGTTTGACCCATCCAAGACTCACAACGGACATAATGGACCTACAAATGGTAAAATATTTAGTCTAGATGAAACATTTGATTTGTATGTACGTATATATATATATATATATATGAGATTCTCCGCTTATTTTAGTCATTATTCCACAGATGCCATGACTTGTTAGTCTTTGGTATAAAGGTTCGTTAAAGAACAAACCCTTGTGAAATGTTTATGCGTTTCGAGGCAATTGTCTTGTTTTTCATAACAATTTTTAACAATTTTTATTTGTAGAATTGTCGTCACTTAATTTTTTATGTAACTGTTTCATTTGATTTGTAAATTTATGTAGAATTATAGAAAACTAATACTTGAACTTGAAAAATCCGTGGTTTTACACCATTGAAATGTAAAAAAACAATTGGGAGTCGATGCATTTTTTGTCTTTTGAATCGTATGTAGTCATGGGTGCCCTCAGCCTATTTTTTTTCAGTTCGCAAAATTGTTAAATTTCTATTCCTCAATGTAAAATTTTAGGCTGGGCTGAGAAAGAAGTGTTTTTCAATTCAGAATGTGACCCAATTAGTATTTCAGTAGAAGAGCGCACAGATAGACTTGTCCAATGTCGCAAAACAGGAATCATCTATGATCTCGATCAATTACATGTGAAAATAGCTGATCTTGGCAATGCTTGTTGGACAGTGAGTGTTTCCATTTACTGTGTAGTCATTACATATCCGACTCAATTAATTGAATTTGCACTATGACTCGAATTTTATTTTCACTATATAAACATTAAATTTATTCTGATGTATTACAATGGTCTAGTTTATATAACAGTTCTATTGAGATATTTGTTTTTCTAAATCCTAAATTGACATGTTTCCCGCTTCTGCAGCAATCAAGTTGTATAGTAAATTTGTAGAAAATGTACTTAAAAATATTTTATGGCACTTTGATTTAGCAGGCAGTTTTTGAGTTAAATGATGTGCAGCACGCATTCAATCGTCAGCTTCCAATCATGTTTTGGAAATATAAGATAGTTATTAGTCATAGTTACTGTATTTTGAAAGTCATTTTCTTAATTCTACATAATTTAGAATCATCATTTTACAGAGGACATTCAAACTCGTCAGTATCGATCACCCGAAGTCCTCATTGGAGCAGGCTATGATTGCGCAGCTGATGTGTGGTCTACTGCATGTATGGCATTTGAGTTAGCCACAGGCGATTACTTGTTTGAACCGCATTCAGGCAAAGAGTATTCGCGTGATGAAGATCATATTGCACATGTCATTGAACTACTTGGACCCATTCCACCATCACTAGTCTCTGCAGGCACCGAATCATCAGAATTTTTTGAACCAGATGGTGAGTATTGTACATAAGCATTTTCAAAAATGCTTATCTGAAGCACAAGAATTTTTGATACTACAATTGTTCATATAACTGAAAAGCTTAATGCTGTTAACTATGGGGAATGTTTCTTGACTATTTTGTTGGAAGTTTATTGGTATTAAACATATTTCCAAAACAACAACTTATCGATATTTCAATTTTTTGTTCATAGTAATTGCTTATGATAATATACATGTCCTCCAAGGCCAACAACATATTTAGGCAATTTATCCTATGAGATATGTATAAATTTTTTCTACTGATGGCAGTTTTCTACTATCTTATTTTAAAATATGGAATTGATTAATTTTCTGTTTTTTCAGGTTCTTTAATCCATATTAAGTCTCTACGTCCATGGCCCATGTTCAATGTTCTCACTGAAAAATATGATTGGAATCCAGACGATGCAGACCTATTCTGTTCCTTTCTTATTCCCATGTTACAAGTGGATCCACGTTATCGCGCCACCGCTTCCCAGTGCCTGCAACACCCTTGGCTCTTGACCCCCTGATGCAAGTGAATTCAGACTGTTTGGATGAGGAAGAATTGGTCACATTGGTGTAAATTTTAAATTGTCAACAAATATTTTGTTTTAATTAGTTCTGAGGTATTTGCTAACTTCATTGCGCATAAATTTTTAAATAAAAATAGTTTATATTGTTTTCATATGAAATCGATTCAATAAAATGTACGATTGTTTTTGTTAATGGAGATTATGAGTCTATAATTTAATGTCTCTTGACCCTCTGATGCAAGTAAATTAATACTGTTTGGATGATGAAGAATTGGACACATTGGTGAAAATTTAAATGTTTTAAATGGATCTCCTAGGTTATTTTCTTAAATTCTTCAACTTTCAAGAGCCGCCAGCCGTTTTATGCAATTAGCTATACTTTTGGATTTCCACTTATTTCAAATTATCTCTGTATCCATAGTAAATAACTTTATATGGTTTTTTCTTTCCATTCCTTATTCTAATATCTAAAAGCCTTACCACTTTCATAATCAACTTGATACTTTCATATTTTTAGGAGTAATTTTTAGTATACCCAATTTTCTCTGGGTTAAATAATATTTTTTTCTAACTCAAGTATTATAGAGATACCTACTTAAAACTCGTAGCACTGCTAGGTATTTATGTGTTCTATAAGCATGACAATTTTCATGTGATTTGTAGCAAAACTTTTTGTGATGTCAGATAAAACTTTACTTTTTCATTTCAAATTTGAAAAATTTAGTGAAATCAATATACTTTTGGGTTCTGAAAATCGTGACCTAAATATTTTAAACCTTTTTTGCTTTCAATGAAGTTTTCCTAAATTTAGGAAACTACAACGGTATGAATGTACCTTTTTGCCTTAATAAATTTCGTTTTGCAACGAAATATGAAATCATAAAGTCGATGAAATGTTTAAAAAATTAATCCAGTGGACCCTCTCTAATACCAACGTGGTTCCTAAAACTCTCAGGTGACTTAATAGCTGAACCAATATGCTACATTTTAAATAATTGTATAAAACACTCCTTTTTTCCAGTTGAATTAAAATTGGCAAATATATTTCATTCTAATAAATTTCCCGAAAAAGCGGTTCAAACTCTCGAAACAAACTGCTTCTATAAAACTAAGAGTAAATCCACTAAAAACTCAATTCTGTATTGTTAAATCAAAAACTAAATCTACTGATACTTCAAAATACAAACTTAGAATCTAAATTTTGAAGAGCAACTAAATCATGTTATTAGCAAAAATTGCCATATCGATTAAAGCAATTAACTTAATTTCTCAAAAACTTCTAACTGAAGCAAAAATTCAATTAATATATGCTCAAAGCAATTAACTTAATTTCTCAAAAACTTCAAACTAAAGCAAAAATTCAATTAATATATGCTCTAATATTAAGTCATTTTAACTATGCCAATGTACTCTACACAGATATAAACCAACAATTTCTCAGGAAATTCCAAGTGCAACTAAATTGGGCTATTAAAGTAGCAGTAAATAATCATAGCTTTAATAAGAATAATGAATATAGAAAAATTTCAAAATTATTTTTACATCCGCAATGTTACATCCATATAAATGTCTTAACGACGTTCTTCAAAATAGTTAACAATACTTTCCCATACTACAAAAATGACTTTCTTGCTGCAAAATTAGTCAATAAACAAAATAAAAGAACACACATAATTCAACCTATTAGGTATAAGAAACGAATAATGAAAAATTCATTTCTAAACATAGCTATAAATATGTGGAATGAATTACCAAAATATATTAAACAAATAAGTAGATTAAAAAACTTTAAAATTGATATTAAAAAATATTTTTGCACTTATAATATATAAAAACTGAAATGGCGAGGTTATAAATTTTATAATCCTGATTACTCTATTAATAGAAACTAGCAATCGTCATAGCCCAAGTTAACCACTTTTTATTTGTAAATATTCGTTGTTTTTTTTGTTTAACTTTGTATTATTTTCTTGACGGGTTCAGAATTTGTTATCAGTATTTCTATTTATTGTTAAAACAATTTCTGAATATAGATTTTTCTTCTTCTTCTAGATGGACTTAATATTTTTTTAACCATATAGATCTTTTTCCAAGGACTTTTTGAACCTTGCGGTAAAAATTCCTTTAATAATACTTTATCGTTAACCATTATTAGTCGTTTCTGATAAAATGTGTTTGGCCCATCATACAAAGATTGCGTTGCTAATTTAAAAATTTTCTTAATGAATCCAAATGTTTCTTTAGGTCCTCATGTTCATTTGTAAATTTCGTTGGCCAATCACTTGTTATTGTAGGTGTAGTTCAAAAGGCGAAAATCCAGATGAATTAGTAATTGCTCTATGTGAAATACTGCAGCAGGTAAATTATCAACCCAAATTTCACTGCAAAATCTTAACCTTTCTTTTAATGTACGATGAAATCGTCCAATGCAGCCATCTGACTGGGAATGGCGTCGTCCTTAATTTTTTAATTCTAACCAATCAATAATTTTTTAAATACATTACTTTCAAATTGGCTGCCTTGATCTGACAAAATCTATATTGGAGGAACATAATTATAAACCCAATGCTTTAAGAATGCCGAAGCATGGGTTTGAGTTGTAATATTAGTCATTGGGATTGCTTCAGTCCATCTTGTTAAATAATCTTCCATTGTCAAAATATACCTGTATCCCTGCATGCCCTAAGTGGACCAACAAGATCAATAGCAACAAATTCTAGAGGCCCTGGTTTTGATAGCTTTGCATACTTGTACTGCTATAATTTAATGTAATCACAGAAATACTGTGAAATAAAGTGTGTATGGTGTTCCATAAACTTTCCAGGTTTTGAAAACGGTGATAACTTTGCCAATTTAGTCTTTATAATTTGCTAAAGTCCTATTAAGTTAAGGTCAGGACTTTGGCCCGGGCATTCACTAGTCGTAATCCCACATGTCTGCGCAAGGGGATCAAAAAATTGTATTAGAGTTCGCGATTTATGGCACGGGACATTGTACTGAATTAGCAGTCATCAATGTGCGCCATTGGGACAAAAAAATCTTTCAATGTAGTAACATATTTGACAGTCCATGGTTCCATCAATCCGAGCCAGTGATCTTGTATCGTCGAACTTAACAGCACCCAAACCATCAACGTTTAGCCACCCTGCTTTACTGTGTTTGTGAAAAATCAAGCATGTAATGCCTGATGTTTGAAACGATGATTCGTCTGTGAAAATCATTCGACTCCATTCTTCAACAGAACAGTGTTGACGCTTTCTAGCAAATGATATTCGGTCCTCTGTCACGTGGATTTAACATTTAACTTTATTGTGGTATTAGCAATTGGTGAAAAAGCTTCGATAATTGTGTTAGTTACGGTGTCCATTAACTTTTGATCGCTACTGTACGTTTATAGTACAGACATGATGGTTTTGCATCAGGATAAGTCAGGACTTTTAGTAGACCAAAATCAGCGATCACTTCGAGATGGAATCGGATCTAACATTTTAAGATCCGGATCCGATCCGAGTTTTAGTTTTCAATCCGAAACGCATCCGAATTTAAATAATTATTCTAACAATAAATAAACATGGACTTAAAAATATTTTTTTTAAAATGCGAATAAAAAATTTAAGAGCTTCAACACTATCTTGAGATAAAAAATGGACATATACTTACGAAATAGTGCATGCAAATCAACTTATTTGTAAGCTTTGTAATAATCTAATTCCTAAAATTGTCATCAACTATAATCATAAATATATTTATGGAGTATATGTAGTTGAGTTTCTTATAGTATTGCCGGCCGTATTAATTTTTTATGTCGAAATTCGAAAATAGCCTCTTTGCAATGTCACTATAAATTGAAGTTGTTTCAAAGAAGATAAATTTACTTCAAATTGCACCTAAGGCGATGAAAACAAGAATAGCACAAATAATGGCAAATTAAAGAACATTACCAAAATTTATTTTGCAAGACATTAAAAAGATTGCTGTAGAGTGTATTAAAATCGGTGATAGGAAAATTAATTTTTTAAACAAAATTTGAGATTTAAAATATACTTGAAATTGGATATAAATTTGGATTAAAAATTTTAAATTATACAACAGCAACATTAAATAAATAAATAGCCTATTAATAGTATGCCGACGGTATGGTTCCATAAACATTTTTGTATTAGTGATTATAATAATGACAAACTTTCTGAGTACGGAACTAAGTTGATCTTGGCATCTCAAATTATATTTGTATTTTTACATTTTTGCAGTGTTTGCAAAAGCTAAGGTATTCAACTTGCTTCTCTGTGCTCTGTGCTTTTTCTTTGACATACATATTAAAGAGAATAATTTTCAGAATTTTGCTCTTCCATTTGTAAGTTTGTGCAAACAAATGTTATTGGTTGCTTTACTATTTTATCATTATGTGATGGCTAACCTGAATCGCATTTTCAGATTTAAAATGTTCGTCACCAATCACCAATTCTATAACTTGTTGAAAAGAATAAAGCGAACCTGTAGTATGAACAATGAAATTCAATTATAAAATTTCACTTAGATTGAGAATATTAACACACTTAAATTGGGATTCACTGGAAAAATGTGTGTAATTTATAAAATGTACAAATACATAAGTTTTAAAAATTTTTGAATCCTAAACAGATCCGACGTTTCTCAAAAGGAAGATCCGATCCTGTGTCAGATTTGAGATACTTTTCTAACAGAAATAGTATCTTAAGTCAGTAACGAAAGTAGGATAGACTATCTTATCATGACTTAAGATAGCATTGACAATTTCCTGTTCAATGGACTGACACACGATATAAGAATATTTGCGTTATTTCAAAATTTTACACATACTAAGTGACATAAGATATTTTTCCAGGAAGTGGCTGATGACATAAGCACAATTGATTTTTGCAATAAACATTTTTTCAAAACATTGACATAAGATACTTTTGCTTTCACCAAGCGAAGTTTTCTGTAAAAATATCTTTTAGATCAGTAAATATTATATTTGCATAGCGTAGGTGACTCTTTATAAATTATGAAAGAAATAAATTATCGGTACAGGCTGCTCTCATTGACATACTTCTTATACCTATAGTACATTTTCTAACTACTGCATTAATCTGAAAATTAAAAATTAGCTTCAGGTCAAAAGTTATTCCTAAGTATTTGAAGTTGTCTACATTTGGAACCTTAACATCATTGCGATTTAAGAGTTAATGCTGAAACATCGCAATTGGCCATACAAAGCTACAAAATACAAAATTCATTATGAACAACTTACGCATGTAGAAATACGTTGAAAATTTGTTTTAATTAAGTGCCACAGAATCAATTGCTAAATGTATCGATTCCTTCAATAAGGGAACCAAAATTTCTTCTTTAATCGTTCTACTTTCTTTGGCATAATTCTGTAAATCCACTGTTTTCAAATTTTGTTGCTAGAAGACGGGAAATTCTGGTAAGCCAATAAAAACTCATGACCCTATATATCAATAAAATGCTTATTATGCTAAATAGCAGCAATATTTGGCATTTTTTCATACAATATTAACTGCTTTTCTATGGTTATTGCCAAATAGAGTAACATTGTTTCCCCAAGTTCACTGATCTTACTAATATTGTAACATCAGCAGCAATTACATCCTATTTCTCGTCGCTGGATTCCCACGTAGAGTGTGATTAGCTGTTAATTTTAGTTCGTGCGTGCATCCCACGTAATTTGTAAACCATTTAGTTCTGCGGCGTAATTTAGGTACCCGCTTGTGTTTATGATTAGTTTTATTGTATTAATATGCAACATTGTGCGCGATTAGTTTAATATAAATTATTATTAGTAATTTCAGGTTGCATTCTCGTTATATTAATATACAATAAATGGTAACAAGAAACTAAATCCGATTTTGAGGGAAGAGTGGTTGCGCCTTGTGCATTTCATTAATTCTAATGATGACTGAAATGCTCTGCCTCGGCAACTTGTCGCTGTTTATTCTCAATCATTATACTGTATCATTTTAAATCTTAGATTGCAACATACTTGTAAATATTTGAGGAAATTGGTGATGAGGTTCTCCCAAATCATGATGCCAGTAATGAAAACATTTTGATGCTGGTAGTTCCACTGAATGTAGTATTCATCTGCATGCCGTAAGAGTAAGAGCGTATTATTCCAATCAATTGATTTCAAAAAGTCATAAAATTTTTCTTTGTGGTGTCTTAATATTGAATTTGTTGCTTTATCTAAATTAACTTACTTCGAAAATTACAACCAACAATGATTGCTTTATGAATGTTTGGATAACAAAATACCTTTACTAGTTTGTAAAAAAAATATCAAGAATTCTACTCCCACAAGTATTTGATGAAACTGTATCTAAATCTAATTACTGATTTCTATAATAAGATAGGGTAAGATAATCTTTCTTCAGATAAATATTAATAATAAGAAACTGGTAATTTATTGGAATAGTGTCATCATCTATACAAATATATACAAATACCTCCCATAGAACAAAACACTATATACAATAATGTGCTTCTTAAAAGCATTTAATTTTTCAATTCTCACAATCACGAACGAGATATAATTGTATATTCCAAGGAATGCTAGATTAAATAATCTAGTTGTTCTTGGTCTATCCATTATTGTAGAATTTCTACCATTCTAGAGATACATTCCCCGAGATATACTTTTCACTTAAGGAAAATTTTAATGTGCTTCTTAAGAGCTTGAAATAGCTAGTAATCAAATATACAAACATTATGCAAATACATACAATTGAGTAAAGCAATATATACAATAAGTCTACCATTCTAGAGATACATTCCCCGAGATATACTTTTCACTTAAGGAAAATTTTAATGTGCTTCT
>CABFPE010000150.1:843562-872210 GCA_900660155.1 Hofstenia miamia | reverse complement strand
TATATATATATATCAGCCCTTCTCAAGGCATTAAAAAAATTAAAGGAAAATTTGCACAAAACATTTCAATATACCAACGAAAAAGCGCTTAGCCCTCTTAGAAAATATTTATATATAAGTTATAGAACAGATAAATTAATTAATATATAGAAAATCCTTATTGATTAGTAATCAATTGGGGTAAAGCCCGTAACGTGCATGGACCGCGCATACGGGCTCTGCATGGAAATGTTTTGATGGGATTCGAGGATCTAAAATAAAAAATCTTAAAATAATTAGTTTGATGTACACTAGGTCTATGTATATGCATTTCGTGTAACATTAATCTTCATGTAGAATCTACATTGTAGATTTATCGTAGAAATTACAAAACAGTATATAAAATACTACACATAAAACTCATTGCCTTCATCAATTTTAAGGAATTCTATTTCACTGTCATTTCTGATATTGCATTAATAATAATATAGTATTTATGTACATTATATTGTAATGTAAGTAGCTTAGGTTGCTAACTTCATTAGAAAAATTAATGTAATTTACTGATTTTACAATGTCATACAAGCAATGCAATGTAGCATCAATTTAATTATTTTGATAGTGCTTAGTATGTTGTCAATTATGTTTGGGGCTGGGATTTACATGCTTAAAAATATTCCGAAATATGCATCTTCAAACAATGCGTCGAAATTTCGAAAATACGCTTTAAGCTATGCATAAAAAATACATTAAAGGAAAAATATTCAATTACAAAGGTATACACTTTCATACCAATAGACACATAAATGTTGCTTCAAGTAATCAACAGCCATGAACATTCGTTGTGGTGCTTGAATTTGTCCCACCTAGACTAAGGGCGCATTTCTATATATGGGAAAATTTAAAGGATTAACATCAATTGCAAGGATTTGTACTTGTCCTAATATTCGAGATTACCTGGAAAGCATTCAGCTTTTCTTTGCACTTCTCTCCCTGCATTATTTCCATGACATCATCGAGTGTCTCAATCTGATTGCGTTATAGATTCAGGACAAAACTGAGGACATTGTAATGAAACATTAAGTTGTCGCTAGGCAGACAAACAAATTTTAAAACTCGCAATATTTTTTAGTCATCAGTTTCGAGGTGTTGCAGGAACAGATAAAATTCAGTGAAATATTTGGCATCTGTGACATTTACGTGTGAAATACAATGAAATATGCACTCTGCCATAGAAATATACATTAAAGAAAACTTTGTCCAAATATGCGTAAAAATCAGCTTTATATTTATACATATAAATACTAGCTCTGATCATAGTTATGACGTTTGAAGCACGCTTTCTCCAATGATTAGTTGTAAAATTTCAACAAAAAATTTAATTTTTATATTGATGTAAGCTTCACTGATGATTATGACAGTTTATGTATTTTTCCTTTTAATAGCACAGTTGCACCGGGCACGGGCCCTACCATAGGTAATCAATTTAGAATGATTTAATAATACTTTTCGTCGATTTGATATTCTGACATAAGAAGATAGTCATTGTGAAATTTTTATTGGAAATATGGTTAAATTTTGCAGACTAACAAAGATGACACCGTAAGCTATAGGAAATCACTGTCTACTCTGGATTTAAAAGTCAGTATTCAGAATCCGAAAGTTAATTATCATGAATTATAAAATATTAAAGAAAAACCAAATACTTAAACTCGAATTATCTACAACAATGCAACACCTCATCAATTACATCAACTAAACTAATTTTAAGATTTTTTTATCTCGTCTTGATTATTTCTTTCCAAAGGCTCAAATCAACTGCATTGATTGATTGCATCGAAATATTTTATGAAATAGCAAGGAAATGTGATTTAACTAAGTGTTGCTTGAACGAATTATTACAAAACCTCATGAATAAAAAATATTTCAAAACAATACAGGTGTACACTTGAAGAACTTCTTTATGTTTTGTAGAATTAGGTGCATTTTAATTATTTGGTTTCAACTGTGGACCTAGATTTTTTCGATCATTTGAGGATTTTTACAAGTCTAAAAGTAAAGATAATAGATCTTCACACTCATTCAGCAACCATGCGTTAGAAAGTTTTCAGCAATTCGTCTACAATAACCTTACAATTTGGAAGTTTATTTCTAAGAATATTAAACAAAGTATCTGAAAGACACAAATGCACTCATTCACTTCGTTTATTGTTGTAGGAAATTTGTCATCATTTCCAAGTTTGCTAATTTGTGGGCAATAAAACTGCTCATAAACTACATTAAGATGAACCTATAAACAAGCGTTATTCGCAAGAGTTCTATGTAGAGTTAGCTTTTCAATAAGACTTTTGACAACGAAAATACCAAGATAAATTTTGATAAAAATGGAAGATACATGCACCCTATTTATTTTTCACGATGATTGTACTAAGAAAATGATGCATTGGAATTCAACAGCTGTTTTAGTTCAATCTGAAATCTAAAATAATAGCAGAGGCTTTAACCAAGTTCTGAACTCATACTAAATCATTTAAAAGATAATGAGTCAGTACCTGCACTTGAATACCAATGTCTTCCACTATTCTTGGAGGTATTGGAATTGGATCACCTGGGACATGAACTACTAGCAGAAAGCAGACAGTAAATTTGGATACTAAGGTATATATTGGAGTTGCAAAAATAACACCCTGTCATACCCATGAGGTTCCCTTCACACAATTGAACCACCAGATGCTAAAGAGGTTGGTTTTGCTTTGCTCTATCAGCACAAAGATTCAACGCAACAGCGACAAACCGTGTGTGAGGAACAATACTTGTTTTGATCCTCAAGCCTAGGGATATAAAATTTTTCATTAATTTCAAGATACTTTGGTGTTGATATTTTGCAAAAAAATTTCCACAAGTTTAGAAAAATACATTTTGTTTGTGTATACATCCTCTTAATGATATTGACACACTGACATTAATAAGCTACAGAAAAAAGGTCCAAATAATTAAATACTGTTGTTCAAAACAGACTCCATTTTAGCAATAAAAATGCTTGTACATGCTGCAAATACAGTAATTTAAAGTGCAAATTTCTAAAAAAATAGATGTGAAAGAAAAACGGTTTTCAGTTTTGAAATATGCGCTCTCAAATCCAAAAATCATCGTTATTTTAAAATTAACAAAAAGCACAACCCCCAGTAAATATATTTAAATTATACAAGTTTACACACTAAATATATCATATAAGGAATAAATTCCTAGGAAAACAGAACATTGATGTTAACTAACCAAAGTGGTGTGAGGAAACAGACAATTTTTTGCATACCATACCATAGTAAGTACAATTTTTGCACTAGACAATGCATTTAGTTTGAGGTTTCGAAATGTTGCTTGAAGTGTATACGTTTTTAGAAGTAAAACACTTCATACAAAGATGTGAAAAAACGATAGTTAGAAATTCATTTTACAATTAATTAAAATTCGAATACTATGATTTTAATAGAATTAAATGCTTAAATGTGATGAATGAATTCTACAGAGTTTGAAAATATATGTGACGTCCCCAAGCGTCCCCAACCGTAAATAAATCACAAATTGTATTTTCAAAAAATTACAAATGTTGATAGCAGTGATGGGATCTAAACAAGTGCTATGCCTAAACCTCTTAGCTACGCGCTTTGGCCTTCAAACGCTATACTTCATAAGTAGATAAAAATGGGCGGACGGTAAGTAAAACAAAGCCAAACTTCGAACTGAAATATGCTAGAATTCATAGGCTAAGTCAAATGTATTTCACTTTTACAACTAAACTTTCATTCTCAAAAAATGAATTACACCCCGAAAAAGATTATTACTTATTTGCCGTATTATTTATGCTCATGTTAAATGCATTCAACATTATTTAAATTCGAAATATATCAATCAAGAAATAGTATAAATAGATTATATATTTAAGTTAAAGAACTAAAGGTTATTGTCTGACGTATTTGGAGTTTTATAGTAATAAAAATTGCAAAATATAAGTGAATTAATGAAGAACGTATATGACATACATGAGCTTAAATATACGAAGTAAATTCAATTTATTGTTTTTAATAGTTGAAGGTCAGAGAAATGTATCTAATATTTATTTAGCAAAATTATGACTATTTGCAACAAATAGAACTTCCGATAATGCACAGTAGACAACATATTCTATTGACAATAGTATAGGTGATCGTATTACATTAGCACATGTCATTGCTTCAAAATAAACTTTCACTTTATGCTTTAAAATCGCATTTTTGCAAATTAAAGAAATTATTTTAGCATATTTATCAAAAAACTTTTGTATTAATATGAAAAAAAGCAAAATGGAATGGAATAAACGTTTTCTTAAAGCAATGTCTATTAGACATAGGCATTTAAAAATGCAGCGCTTAGCAATAAAAATTTAATTATAACACTATTGGAAGGGACAAAACTAAGATTTAAAAAAAAATATTTTATTTATTATTTTTTATTGTGTTACTTTGCTATGTTTTTTTAAACTTTGTCTACATCTTATTAAATACTTTTGCTCTTAGTAAAAACAGGACAACTGTTCACATTTTTTCCAAAAATTTTTTGTTAGTTGTTTCATTTTGTTATTTGGTATATGTTATTACTTTCCAGTTAACTTTTTAAAAATATTAAATCTATTAAAACCCATCCTCAATCTGATATTTCATAAAGTATTTGTTGTTTTATGTAGAGTCAAGCCTCGATATTTTGTGCAGTAGAAATGTGAGAATTCCTCTGGGAATTTAAGCTAATCTCAGCTTCGGGTATTCTATTTTTTGGAGCTTTTGATATTTGTTCTTGTTCTTAGCTCTAATAATTACTCTGTAGAATGAAAATAAGCCATTTACCGCTCTCGAATTCCTCCCTTATTTGAAGTAGATCCGAGTTAAGTAAATTTATCCCCAAATGGGATTATGAGAAATTCTTCTAATATATTTCTTGACATTGTTTTTGTAATTGTTATTATTTAAAATTTGTTCTTATAACAACAGTATTATTATGAATTTTGTATTTCTAAAAATGCAAATTTTATTCTCATATATTTATCATGCTTATTGAATAGAAAACCAATATTTTGGCAACGTAAATACACAAATAGAGAATTTCTAATTTGTTGAGCGCTTTAATTAATACACAATATTGGAGATGCATAAATTAATGGTGTGCGGGAAGTATTTTATTCGTAACAGAGCTTCCAAATCTCTTTTTAAGATTCATATTTTTCTTTGTATTCATCAATGATGTTGCAATGCAAAGTACTGTACATCTTGGCTTAAGCTATTTGCAGATAATCTTTAAAGTTTTTCTCTGGTACTAACAGATATTCTTTTTCACTTATAATCTACTCGTATGTAATTCCAAGAAAATAATTTAATTTAGCATGCAAACTTTGAATAAATTTTAGAAATGCCGTTCATAAAAGTTTTAAAAATATTGATGTGCAAATTTTGAATAGATCCCATGGCATTACTGATTTCAATATTGATTTGGTCAATGTAATAAGATTTTTTCAATATTTGCATATCAATATTTCTAAAACTTTTATACACACCGTTTCAAAAATTTGCACAAATAGCAAACATTGCATGCTAAGTACATTTATTTCTGTAGATTTAGTATGAAATGAACATTAATTGAAATAGATTAAAGGGTATCGAATGGATAATAACTATATTCAAGATGAAAAAATCTGATTTTTAAAAAAATCAGAATTATGATTTGTATCAGCACCAAAATATTCTGTCATGAATTGTGTATGATTGTATGTCTGAATAAGGTTAAGAAAGCACAGAAGCAATTGTTTTTTTCAAAAATAGCTCTTCCTCTTCAATAGCACTCTTAGGGTGCATTCACACAGAAAGCTTGCGATATAGCGCTTGTATTTTTAACACATGTTTTAAGATAGTTGAATTCACACAGAAAGCGAGCGATAAAGCCAATCTTGAGATTTAAACAAGAGGAAATAAAGGAGGGTATTCACACAGAGAGATTGCGATATCGCGCTTGTAATTTAAACACATGTTTTAAGATAGTTGAATTCACACAGACGGCGTGCGCTTGCTATATTTTTTAACACATGTTTTAAGATAGTTGAATTCACACAGAAAGCGAGCTTGCGCTTGCGATAGATTTCTAGCAATGTATTAATACGAGAGTGTTCACACAGAACGCGAGCTTTTAATTGCTATTAGGAAAATATTCAATAATATTCTCTACACATTGTTATATTTTATTGCATTTGAGCGAATCAAAGTGGATAATTTTTAATATGTAAACATTATTACAATTTAATTGATCTTTATGTAAATAACTAACTGAAAATCATTTGATACAATGGAATCTATGCGATTAGACAGCCTATTAAATTCTTCATTAAAATTATTGTTTTTCTTAAATTATTTAATATTTTGATAAACCTTAATGCAATTTCTATTTTTTGAAATTCTAAATTACGGGTGAATTAAGAAACTTTTTCTAATTTAGGCAGATTTTAAGAATATAGAAATCAAAACATTTTTTATTAATAGCAGTTACTATACTTCAACTAGTAACTGCTATAAATAAAAAGTGTTGTGGACAAAACCTATTTTACAAATATGTTCAATAATACCATTTTTGTGATAATATTAAATAATAATTTGAAACTAAATATATTATACGTACTTCGTACAAATTTTTGGCATGAATTTAAATTATTGGGAGATGTCATCGTCAAAAATATTTAGCATGTTTAAAATCAAATTTACAATCTTTTACAATCGCGCACTCGCGCGCTTTCTGTGTGAATAGAACTATCTTTAAACATGTGTTAGAAAATATCGCTCGCGCTAGGCTTTAATTGGGATTGCGATAAATCTTTCTGTGTGAATGCTCTCTCAGTAACTCAACTGTTTAAATCTCTAGCGAGCCCAAGCTCGCACAATCGCGCTGTGTGAACACCCTGGCTTTAATACATTGCTAGAAAATATCGCAATCTCTCTGTGTGAATACCCAAGATTTAAAGCTAGCGCAAGCTCGCTTTCTGTGTGAACGGAAAAAGCTCGCTCTAGCAAGCACAATCTTTCTGTGTGAATGCACCCTTAGGCTCAAATCTAAGTTATACATAGAATTAACTCTCAACATTCTAAAATGGAAAGTTTAACAAGCTACAACAGCCTTGAAATTGTTGGTGTTGTCAATTCATCTTCTGAAGCTATTTTACTCAATATGCTTTATGCGGGTCGAGTGTAGTTGTATTGTGTAAAATGTCCGCAAACAATTCTCAATTATGTAATACATTGCATATGAATTTTGTGAGTTCTTGCAATACCAAAACATTTTTCACTACGTTATTTATGAAAACGGATGTATGTGCACTCGTACATTTCATAGGTGTCTTTTTCTGATTTGTGAATTATGATATAACTTAACATTAAGGCTATTATTATTTGCTACATAATTATTATATCGTTACTATACTGTCGCTTTGATACAATCGCAGTTTCTATTCCTCAATTAAGCCGGTGAAAAATGACATATCAAAGGGAATCATTGGAAAGAAATCACTAGAAACATAACACTGTGGCATCACTGCATGAACAAATAAAAATTTTAATCAAAGATAGCAATGGCATTGACCAAAGAATCAAAGTGTTAATATTTCATCTTTTTATTTAGTTATTATTAATATTTTTGCATTTCAGGGTTTTAGCCTTTTTGCGAGATGGGGCTGTCTTCATACACTAAGGTTAAAGTCATTGGCCAAGGGTCATTTGGCAAGGCCTTTCTTGTTACAAGAAAGCAAGATGATAAAAAACTTGTTATGAAAGAAATAGACATAAGAAATGTATGCTTATATATTGTAATTTTTATTTCTAAGTAGATATCTTAGATGAAAAGCAAAGAACGAGAAGAAACACGCAAAGAAGTTCAATTGCTTTCTCGTTTGCATCATCCTTATGTAGTTAAATATATCGACTCATTTGAAGGTAAATAAACATTTCAATAGATTGTAAAACAGGATATATAATATCTAAGAACCTACTTATAATTTTCTATAAATTTCTCTGAATTGTTGAGTATCTTTCTTTAAGCCAAGCAATCAATGTGATAATAAACTTTTCTCTGAATATTCTTTGTAATTGTTTGTGCTAAATGTAAGTATTAGCTTGCTATTCTTGTTAAGCTGTTGTTATTATTTTATTTGCTGTCGCTTCATTAAAAAATGTTATTTGATTTTTATATAATCTGAACACTATTATGTATTGTATAGCATTATCTTGATTTTATGTATTTTATTTATAGTGAATAGCTTAGAAGATAATTGTCCCTTTCTCTTAATTAAATTCATTTGACCATTATATATAGATTTTCTTATTCAGTTGTTAATTTTGTAAAAAAAATTGATATATTTGAAATGATTATTCAATTGAGTGAAGAGGCAGACAGACATCAAATAGAAAAATAGTTTGCGTCAAGTTTTCTAGCGTTGAAAACTATATTTAATCCTACATATCAAATCGTGCAAAAATTATAATATATTTTGTCAGAGTCTTGCAACCAGGAGCCCAGCTATCTCTCTAGATTTTTTGTGAAATAAAAATTGAATGGCGATTTGTTTTCTTTGTATAATTCTTGAATCTAGCCATTACAATAATGTCAACATACAGTCTTTATAGTTTTGAACTACTGATTTGTTCTTCTAGACGAAAAACAAGCCTAAATTTGCCTAATTCTTTTAAAGGAAATCTTTACGTCTAAATAAGTGGTCTTCAATTCGACACCTACATTTCAGTTTTGCTTTTTTAATTGTCCTAACTTTCTATTTCTAGCCTTCAGAATAGTATTACCGTCTGATAGCTTATTTTTAAAGTTTCATTGTAATACAATTTCATTGTAATCAATGTACAATTCAATCTTTAGATTACATTTTTTGTCCTTTTGTCACCATTACAATTAATGTTTAGGAAAATTGCAACAAAGCTGAAATATCGGAAACTTGCAAACATGAATGTTTAACTAATACAATTCCTTGGGTTTTTCCCATTTTTGCCTATTAAATCATGAATTTTAATTCTTGATTATTTTGATTGTACGTGTAGCTTACAGTAAAAATTCTTGCTTCCTCTTTGTTGTTTTGTTATTTCCAGTACTTAGTATGTTGACAGGCCTTGCGTCAAAATACTTCATTAAACTTCCCTTCAATTATCTAACAAAGGTTATAGGAGTGAAACTATGAGCTCAAGTGTTAATTTCAAATTTCATACATGTGCTATCATTGTTTTTCAAGTAGGCCTAGTGGTTTAATATCCGCCAGTGATCAAACACACACATACAGTGTTATATGTCATCTTTACAGAATTGGGAATTAATATAAGGGCTATCAAGTTCTACAATAAATGCAGAAGCCTTAGGGGAGTAAACTAAAGCTATCATAGTTGCAACTTGCAGGGGCAGCAAATTAGCGAATGCACCCCTCATTTATAATTTCTCGCTGTGTCTCTGCTTGCAACAATATCATTTTTTTATTAGTGTACTGCATTTCGTATTTATATACATCTATCTCACATCGGAAAAAATTTTATGAAAAATATAATCGAATCTTTTTCAGAGAATGGAGTGATGTATCTCATTATGGAATATTGTGAAGGAGGTAAGTTCCATTTTATAAGTTACTCTCCTTACATATTTAGGTGATTTATTCAAAGTTGTTCAGAAACAAAGGGGTATTCCTTTAAGTGAAGAGCAGATTCTGGACTGGTTCGTGCAGTTGTGTCTTAGTTTAAAGCACATTCATGATCGAAAGATTTTGCATCGAGATATCAAGAGCAGTGTAAGGCGTTAATTTCATGAAAGCATTGATTTCATTTGCTAAATATGCTGAATTATGTGATCTTGATCGATATTTAATCATTTCTAGACGAATTTAGTTTCACAATGCTCTTAATTTAGTTCGCTTACTTGTAGTTTACTAATATATACAATATTCGTTTTTCATTTCATTTATTTGCAAATCCAATTATTGCTAAGTGTTTTAGAAGCGTATTTTGTAAATTTTCATCTGATTATGCAAATTTTCATACAATTAGCAGAATAATTAATTTCATTCTATTGTGACATCAATTGAATGAATATATTTGCGTATTATAAATACTCAATCTGAAGATTTAGGAAGTTTAATCAAGGTTTTATTATATAATGTACTTCCAACAATTGGAATATTTCTGAAAAATTTAATCTGAACCATTTACTAGGGCCCGGTGGTATACCTATACCACGATATTTTGAAAATCCCGAGAAATACCAATACTGCGGTATCTTGCATAAAAAACTTTATCGGTATTTTAGAATATGTGTATTGTATGCAAGCCCACTGTTCAATTGAAATGTTTCTGTTCAAGTTGAGGTGTAGGATATGGAAAACTTAGGAAATTTCTTAATAAGAAAGGTTTATTAACAATGCAAAAACGAACTAATTACTAGGACCCGGTGATATAAAAATTTTGGGAGTCGGTTCGGTATCACTCAGAATACCGCGGTATCGGTTCAGCATTGGGATGACTATGAAAAATCAATAGTATATTTTCCATATATATATATATATATATATATAACATTAAGATCAAAATAATAGTGGCAGGCACTTGCTATCTACACCATTTCCAGNAAATTCACAATAGAGATGTGACTACTGCTCCCTTTAGATTTTTACAGTCTCTCTCAATTGCGCTAATGCGAGGCAATGCTAATATGATCCTAGCAAGATCTCTAGATCATCATCACTAGATTGAAATAAAGAATGCTGTAAATCGTATTAAGTTAATTGTGTGAATTTGTTGATAATTTTTCTTAATCATTTTAAAAAGTAAATATGAATATTTTTGTATCCATGATTAATTTTATAAAATTTAGTGTTAATAGTAACTAAATAATTGGATTTTGTAAATCTGTAGATGATTTTGAATGATTGTAATTGTGACTAAATCGGAGCAACGTTTGAAGGATGAAAAATTATTTCAATGTGTTATAATATGTTATTTTTGGCTGGCTGACCAGGTAACTGCTATAATTAGCTCTATTTTTGTAAAAATTAGTAAATTTGGCGTAAACGGTGTGTCATCCAACAGTAACTAAAATCAACAAATAAGTGTCTAGGCCTGAAACTAGATCCATTTTGCTTTGTGAAAGGACATCAATTTAGCCTAAGCGAATGACTCAAGTGCATAACATTGAAACAATTACATATATTTGCAAATGGTAGACTGCTATTTAACTTAAACAAAAGCGTATACAGAAATATTTTTGAGGAGGCCCAACGTAAAATGACATGCTAAGTGTATAATTGGATCCTAAAGAATTTCAATACGTTATTTTTTATTGCATCAGGTTAAATTTACATTTATAATAAAGCTAATTCAAGTTTGAGAAAATGTGGTTGTTGGCTTAACAAATCAATTTAGAACATTATCTCTGACTATATACTAGAGTTCTGCAATACCAGAAAAATCTACACCATTTCCAGATGACATTTAGAAATCATCAACTTGCATTTAGAAATAATCATTTTACAATTAGAAATCAAAAACTACAAATAGAAATGATCAATTTAGAAATGAAGAACTATATTTAGAATTTAGTATTTATCATTTAGAAATGGTCAATAATCATTTAGAAATGAAAAAAGACATTCAGAATTCGTCAATTAACATGCAGAAATCATTAATTAACATTCAGAATCGATCAACTAACATTCAGAAAGCATTAACTACAAAGAGATTTTCCATATTCGAAGGTTATTTTTCTCGTTGCCAAGCTTCAATCTTTTTAGAATATATGTAATGCAATGTTTGGAATTAAAACATTGACTTATAAATAAAAATTTAAGCATTGTTTTTTAAATTTATTTCTAATAGCACCACATGTACCTCTAATAACACAAATTAATCAACCTTCAATGTTGTGCAATCATGATTAAAGCTCACCTAAAAATTACGATATATATGTACATTGTTACAACAGTTTATATGTATCTCAACAATAGGCTTGTTATTCAAACACTTCTTTTTAAATATTAAAAATGGTATAATAATTTGGTTAATTTAAGAGTATTGTGTTGTTTGAAGTTTCATATGTGATACTGCCATTAATAAGGAAAGGTTGGAATGCTTGAAGTTGGTGAAACAATTAAAAAATTTAGATGACTAATGTAAATAACAGTTGATTTTATTGAAAAGATGTATCGCATTTCTTATACTCCATTGTGCTATTAGAAATCAATTTAATGAAAATTTTTAAATTGTTATATATAACTTAAGGTTATATTTCCAAACATTGTATTGTTCTCGAAAGATTAAAGCTTTTCAACGAGAAAAATAACCTTCGAATATGGAAAATCTCTTTGTAGTTAATGCTTTCTGAATGTTAGTTGATCGATTCTGAATGTTAATTAATGATTTCTGAATGTTAATTGACGAATTCTGAATGTCGTTTTTCATTTCTAAACGATTATTGATCATTTCTAAATGATAAATACTAAATTCTGCATGTAGTTCTTCATTTCTAAATTAATCATTTCTATTTGTAGTTTTTGATTTCTAACTGTAAAATGATTATTTCTAAATGCAAGTTGATGATTTCTAAATGTCACCCGGAAATGGCGTAGAACATCTTAAGAGAATAATATATGCATTAGTAAGAAGTACCGTAAATCCTCGTGCGTATGTCGCTCCTGTGAAACTAAAATTTTGTTTAAGAGTTCATAGGGCGCCTAATACAAGCAATCTAAGAATTATATCTCTAAATTTCTCATTACATTCAAGGTTAAGTACCTTTTAGAGACGAAAATGCTGAAAATAATTTATTTAAAATAAAAAAAGATCTAGCACATTTGATTAGATTAGATTAAGTTTGTTCAGTGAATGGGAGATGCGATTTATACACGCGACATACCTTTACCTCAAAAAGCAACCTTCAAAGATTGGAGTGCGGCTTATATATGGTTGAGGCTTTATTTATCTGAAAATGCCATTTTTAACATGTTTTATTTACCTCCAAATTTGAAATTATTCGGGTCTAAATTTTTTGAAGTATTTATTTCAAATACAAATTGGATTGCTTAGGGTTCTTATTAGATAGATATTTGATAGAATTTACAAGTTCAATGTTGATATCATATGTGAAATATTTTTGACATGAATAAATATCATTAAAAACTGTAATTTACACAAAATCCTTCTGTTAAATACGGCATACTGTGAGGTATTTGGCCGTGTATTTAGTAGGCCTATGAAATATAAACTTTTATATTAACAAGAATTAAAACAAAATCTGAAAATACAAATGGACTTATTTTTTGTGATCTAATTTCCTTTGCCGCGACCGTGTTATAGTAGGTCTTGATACATAATAATTGATAAAAAAATACTGCTATCATGATCGGTCAAAAAGACTAAATTTACTCCCAATTTCAATTCAACTTCGCTACTGCACGTCATCTTTCTAATCAAAATTGTAAAACATAAATAGATACAATTAATGTTGAGGACGATATTGATCTTTATGGCTCCAGATCGGAACGATTAAAATCAAGGATTCTAGTCAAAATTCCCTTCTGTGAGAAAACCAACTCTCGGAAATTCTATTTCTGCAGAATGCAAAGAATTATAAGCTATATTTACAATAAGCACAATCGCGAGTTACTATCAGGAGAAGTTTCTGTTTCACAAGTCAAAACGCTATTTAATAACTCAACGAATTCGCAAATGTTGGATGTAAAAGATATTTAATTTGTTACGATTGTAAATTCTGTAAATTTTGGTAATAAAGCAATTTATTGCTACAAGAAAAAAGTACAAAAAAACTATAGATTACATAACTACAAAAAGCTATTTACAAACATAATAAATATATATATATATATATATATATATATAGTATAGAATGTGTGTCTGTGCATTTTATACAAAATGTTCACATGAATGTAGTGTATTATTTTCGCTAAGTAGGCTTTTCTATTAAAGAGGAATGTTCGCAATTTCTTTTTGAATTTTTTGTAATTTTTTTCAAATTTAATTTCTCTATTTAAGTTATTCCATAACTTAGTTGCTGTGTTGTGAAAACTATTAAAATATTTATCCACGCATAAAAATTTTTGAGACCGTCCATTTAATTTAATATACTGCCTTAAAAACGAAATTGCGGCTTGACCAAATTTGAATTTAAATAATAATGATAACATATGCATTTGAATGTAATAATAAGGAGATAGTATTTTGTATTTTAATCGGTAATCGGATGCATTGTCATGTTTTTGTGCAAAATTGAGTATTTTAAGGGACCAATTAGAAGTTTTAGACAGGAGGATGCGATGTTTTGATTTAATATTTGTAAAGAGGAATGAGCAATATTGAAAGTGTGAAAGGCAGAGTGCATTTATTAATTGTTTGTGGTACGTATTTGAAATATTTCTGAGNCATTTTTTTAATTTTAGCCATGAAGAATTGTTCGAAATTTAAATCATTGTCAATTTCAACATCTAAATAGTTAATAGATTCGCTTTGCTTTATTGGTACATTATTTAGTTTAAGTTCTATGTTTTTTTGTGAGATTTCTGTTTGTCTTAGGGGAGAATATTATAAATTGTGTTTTTTCAATATTTACTTTCAATTGATTATTTGAGAAATATTTTGTTAAATTTTCGATGTCATATTAGAAATTTTTAGTTGCATTAAGGCGTCGCGCGCACTAGTGATTTTTAATTTACGTAAATACGAAACTATTTAGTTTACAAAATAGAACACAATGATTTCTTTACGTCAACGCGCGCTAGCAATTTAATGATCAGAGGAATTAAAAAATTCCCGCTTGATCTATTTTCGCGTTGATTAAACTGTTTACACATAAAATAGAACATAGCGTTTTCAGTGGACGTGCGCGCACTAAAATTAATTAATTGAACAATTCGTAACGATGAAAGGCGTTGATTCTTTCAGAAGCGGGCTTCGAATTATAATTTATAGTTAAAAAATAATTCTTACAAGCAGTTTAAAAAAATTATTGCCATGGCTTTATAAAGAAGACGAGTTTTTTTGAGAATTGGACAGAATTAATTGACTTTGAAAGAAGAATCAAGCTAATTTAGCTCATCACTTGTATTAAACGCCAGAGCTATTATTTTATTTTAAACAACTGTTTCTGTGAACGAAATATATGTAAGTATACGCAACATTTGGCATTATGTAGCCTAAATGTGCATGTATAATCTTAATTTTAAAGATGCAAAAACAGATATTTTTTCATGTTACTGTCATTGGCGGCACGGTAAATATGGGGCCTTGTGCTTGATATCAATTCGTTGCTCCAACTCAAAAACTCCCAAATGTATATGTTCAATTTTCACTAACCGCTTTGGTGTATACTAGATAACTATTGGACCTCCAAAATAGTTTAAAATAGTTTATTAAAGATTTTATTATAATATTGGGGTTCAATTTTTGGCTATTTATATAATTATTTTGTTATTTTGATATGTTCCAAACTTGTGACCCCGAAATTGTTTAAAATTGCTTATAAGTTTTATTTCTATCTTTGCAGAATAACAAAATGTATTTTCGGGTGTTGTCCCACCCAGTCACAGTAACGCCACTTGTAACTATGACACGGTTCCAAATAGTGAGACAGAAAAATTTCTTTAAAAAATTTATATTGGCATAATTTTATTCGAACATATTACAGTAATTGATCAAAACACTACNCGTAACGATGAAAGGCGTTGATTCTTTCAGAAGCGGGCTTCGAATTATAATTTATAGTTAAAAAATAATTCTTACAAGCAGTTTAAAAAAATTATTGCCATGGCTTTATAAAGAAGACGAGTTTTTTTGAGAATTGGACAGAATTAATTGACTTTGAAAGAAGAATCAAGCTAATTTAGCTCATCACTTGTATTAAACGCCAGAGCTATTATTTTATTTTAAACAACTGTTTCTGTGAACGAAATATATGTAAGTATACGCAACATTTGGCATTATGTAGCCTAAATGTGCATGTATAATCTTAATTTTAAAGATGCAAAAACAGATATTTTTTCATGTTACTGTCATTGGCGGCACGGTAAATATGGGGCCTTGTGCTTGATATCAATTCGTTGCTCCAACTCAAAAACTCCCAAATGTATATGTTCAATTTTCACTAACCGCTTTGGTGTATACTAGATAACTATTGGACCTCCAAAATAGTTTAAAATAGTTTATTAAAGATTTTATTATAATATTGGGGTTCAATTTTTGGCTATTTATATAATTATTTTGTTATTTTGATATGTTCCAAACTTGTGACCCCGAAATTGTTTAAAATTGCTTATAAGTTTTATTTCTATCTTTGCAGAATAACAAAATGTATTTTCGGGTGTTGTCCCACCCAGTCACAGTAACGCCACTTGTAACTATGACACGGTTCCAAATAGTGAGACAGAAAAATTTCTTTAAAAAATTTATATTGGCATAATTTTATTCGAACATATTACAGTAATTGATCAAAACACTACGCATTCCTTCGAAAGTAATTAAAGAACTTCATAGGGTCTTCATGTTCACACAATCTATTTAGAATAGTCCCTTACGCCTTTTTGGTAATTCATTTTATGCTTTAAGACATGCCTTGTCGTAATGAAATCCATTCTAAAATGAACGATTGAGCAAATTAAAAATCACTAGTGCGCGCTTGACAAAATTTTGATAAACTATTTAATTTGTAAATTATTTAGTTGTTAAATTAAATAATCAACAGTGGGCGCTTAGCCTAAATGCATTTATATCAGTACTTATAAGACANCGCAACATTTGGCATTATGTAGCCTAAATGTGCATGTATAATCTTAATTTTAAAGATGCAAAAACAGATATTTTTTCATGTTACTGTCATTGGCGGCACGGTAAATATGGGGCCTTGTGCTTGATATCAATTCGTTGCTCCAACTCAAAAACTCCCAAATGTATATGTTCAATTTTCACTAACCGCTTTGGTGTATACTAGATAACTATTGGACCTCCAAAATAGTTTAAAATTGTTTATTAAAGATTTTATTATAATATTGGGGTTCAATTTTTGGCTATTTATATAATTATTTTGTTATTTTGATATGTTCCAAACTTGTGACCCCGAAATTGTTTAAAATTGCTTATAAGTTTTATTTCTATCTTTGCAGAATAACAAAATGTATTTTCGGGTGTTGTCCCACCCAGTCACAGTAACGCCACTTGTAACTATGACACGGTTCCAAATAGTGAGACAGAAAAATTTCTTTAAAAAATTTATATTGGCATAATTTTATTCGAACATATTACAGTAATTGATCAAAACACTACGCATTCCTTCGAAAGTAATTAAAGAACTTCATAGGGTCTTCATGTTCACACAATCTATTTAGAATAGTCCCTTACGCCTTTTTGGTAATTCATTTTATGCTTTAAGATATGCCTTGTCTTAATAAAATCCATTCTAAAATGAACGATTGAGCAAATTAAAAATCACTAGTGCGCGCTTGACAAAATTTTGATAAACTATTTAATTTGTAAATTATTTAGTTGTTAAATTAAATAATCAACAGTGGGCGCTTAGCCTAAATGCATTTATATCAGTACTTATAAGACAGGTATCATCTGCATATTGATAAATTTTACTGTTTTTTACCTGTTGAGTTATGTCATCAACATAGATTGCAAGTAGAATAGGTCCGAGAACTGTGTCCTGTGGAACCCCACGGTTCGCCATAATTTATTTTGATTTTTTACCATTAAGTATAACTCTTTGCTGTCGATTTTTAGGGAAAGTCATTATCAATAATACATTGGTTAAATGCAAATAGTAGATGGTCACTAAAGATATGAAAATGACGTTTAATAATAAAGATTGGAAGTTTATAGGATGCCGTTGATTTATTTGTGTCTAAAGTTTTTATTATGGTTTCTAGTTCATTTGCATTTATGAGTCTAAAAGAAAAGTATGTTTTTCCTTTGAATTTATTAGTATTTTTTTCTCTTATATTGGAGAAAATTGAAATTGCCAAGTTCCTTAAATGTTATATATAGGTGGTATATTATTCTTGTTTTTTCGGTTGTAGTTTGGTTATCAATTCTTAATTCATTAATATCAGTTGAAATTCCTTTACTTTTTCCCAAAATTTTATGAATATTTTTCGTTTGTATTTTTTAGTTTATTGAAGAATTTTTTTGTTTTAAGGCAGATTTTTTATTTCTTAATTGTTTAATAATCCTCTTTGATTTTTCGCAATTTGTCTAATTAGTTGTTGTCGGTTCTGTTTGAGCGAGAGCAAACAATTTTCTCTTAATACTTTCTAGTTCATGTATGTCACTATCGTCGGCATTTGATAAAGCAAACTTGCGCGCTTTTACCTTTAATTGCGGTACTTAATTGGTGCCGCTTTATTAACTGAATTGCAAATTTCTTTTAAAATATAATTAATCATGCAAGATCAAGATTTTAATGTGTATATATAGTTGAACGATATGTTTTTCAAAAGTGTTTCCCTTATTTCGTCTGAATAATTTAAATAATCTCTTGCATAAATTATTTTAAATTTATTGACTTTGGTAGTTATATTACTTATATATGTGCAAAGAGCATTCCGTAATTAAGAATATTGCATTTTGTCCTATCTTATTATAGCCCACTTCCTCATAGATGCATCAATATTCGAGTAATAACAAACGGATTGTATCATGGATGAAATTAGCCGTTAGTGTTAAAAATGAGTTTTTCTAAAGAAAATTATAAATAAAATGTTGAAAAAAATTGACATATATTGAATGTAAATTTTGCTTTATAGCAGCAATGAAATTATAATCTTAGACACGGACGGGTACAGGGAAAAATGTTGCGGTTCGGGTGGGTACGGGTAGTAATTTATTTTTTGTCTGGCGTCCGCTGCATTACAAAAGTTCTATAGGCACATCACTATCAAACATAAACAGTCAATTCCTGTTAACTTGGCTAATCAACGCTCAGCATATTTGCTCCTAAGATTCCTTTGTAATCTTAATATTCTGTTAAAAGAAAATTAGAAAAGCTATTTCTGAGACAGGGTGGGAAACAGGTCGGGTTGCGGGTCACTTTTAGAAGGTTCGGGTAGGGTCACAGGCAATTTATTATCCTTAGGATGGAAGAACACTTACAGATTCATGGATTCATTTAAAAATTCCGACATTGTATCTTTGAAATTCTTAAAGATTTAAATTATTTTTCAATATTTTTTACTGAAATCTTATTGCATTTATTGATGTTTTTATGCTAACACATTTTGATGCATCTTCGAACAATATGGAAAGACAGACGCCAACTACCTATTGGGTTTTTGCCTAATTCTAAAACTGAAGAAAAATATACCCTTTTTGAGTTTCTTCAAATGCAGATATTGTATCATGCGTGCAGTAGAGGGTTCCATCTTTTGGTCATGTTTGAAAAACTTGATGTGGTGAAGTTTTGTGTAAAAAGAATTCAAATCGTTGAACGTTAGATTACCCTTAAAAAGAAATAGTTTTCACTAAAATTTTATTAATTAGTAGAATCCAAATATAAATATCAATTTTTTTTATATTTTTACGTTATTTTCGGCAGATAAGGATTTTTAGGGATTAGTTACGGCATTGATGCCGTCACTGTCACTAATGCAAAATCAAGCGTGTCCAGCGAATTTTTGCTAAGATTAATTGAATTTGAATGCCGGTAAACAAACATTTACTTACTGCCACTTCTTTTATTAATGTGTAATGTTGTAGTGTAGTTTTAACTTTTGTGTTTTATTCCACGTCTGTAAAGAAGTAGAAGAAATATAGTTACATACTTGGCAAAAATCGTTTATGTTAAAATACTTAATTATTGCTGCACATTTAACATCATTGATGGTTTTAATTTCTTAGAGCTCTATATCAACCAATGAAAAATACAATTGCCTAGTTCAATACAGAAAAAAACATTTAAAACTAGGAATTCTGGAAAATTGGGCATTAAGGGTTCTCCCAAATGCCATGACGGCACATCGAAAGCTATGATTTCATGAAAACCCCTAAGATGTTTTGCCAACTATAATTTGCCGATATTAATCTTGAGGTGTAAAAAACCTCTGAAATATAAAAAAATTGCATATTTGGTAACAGTGTTTTTTTAATTATGACAATTTTTTAGTAAAAAATTTCATTGATTTTGAGGAGGATCTAATATTCAATCGATTTAAAAATTTTTTACATTATGATTTTTATGCAAAACTCCACCACATTAAGTTGGTCAAAAGCAGCTTTTTAAGCATGACCAAAATATGGAGACTTCTATCGTACAGTACTCAAAAAGTATAACTGTAATTTTGATATCAATATAAATAAACCAGAACTGTCAAATGATTTCCAAATAAAACCAGAAATGACCCTGGAATATAACACCCAAATGGAAGAAGTTGATAGTAGGCACAAGAGGGTTTCAAGTTCAGAAATTCTGAGTGCAACTAGAAGAAAGCCTAATAATGTTGTTTTGCCTGGCGATTCATTTAACATCATTGACAGGAGAGAGTGACATCGGGTACCACTCTGGTAGTGCCCTTCATATCAAATTTTTCCTGTAGAATGAGAAGAAAATTTATAGAACAAGTATTCATATTTTTGTTGAATATAATAATTATAATGTTCTCTTCTTAACAGATATGTCATCTTAAATTTACAGAACACTCTATTCTGAGAATACATGTATACTGAGATTTACAGTTGTATTGCATTCATTTTTATACACTGAGCCAACATTGAATTAATGCAGGCACACATAGTATTACGCTTGATTCAGTGAAAATGTATCGAATGCTTTGCCAATTCACTGTTGAGATTGAATTATTCATTATAAACTTTTGAGAAAAATGGAAATGTATTTGGAATATTTAAGGTGTCCCAATTGCTTAAAGACCTATGAAAATGCACAAGCTTTTGGTTGCGGGCATTCATTATGCAAAAAATGTGCAGATGATCTTTTGTGTAATGACACAATTCGCTGCTCAAACTGTCAAATGAAAAACAGCTATGAAGACAAAAAACCTGATGAAAGAATTAATGAGTGGGTGAAATTTCTCAAGTCCATTGAAACTGAAAATGTTCATATTCTGACTAATTGTGCGAACTGCGACACAGACATGGATGTGAGAGAAATGCACTTGTGTAAAGAATGCAAAGAAATTATATGCCTCAACTGTCAAATTAATCATATGAAATCTAGAAAAACAAAAACTCACAACGCTTATCCTCTCAGCAAACAGCCAATATCATATTGCAAAATGCATAGTAAAAAGCTGGAGTTCTTTTGTAATGATGCCAAATGCAAAACACTTTTATGTGTAAATTGATAAACAAACTATTGAAAAGCAAGCAGAAGATTTAAAGAAAGAAATATCTGAAAAATTTCAGAAAATAAAAATGAGGTTCAACGAACTATCTTCATACAAAACATATTCAGAAAAAAATAAGAAAGAAATTGAGCAGAAATTTAATGAAGTTGAAGTCAACGCAAGAAAAAGACGTGATTTTGTTGTTTTACAAGCAAATGAAGCCTACGAAAAACAAAAACGTCAAATAACTCAACAGAAATTAGACATTATTAACAAAATAGATGAAAATATTGAAAAGATTGAAATTTCTCAAAACAAATTTTCGATGCTTTTCAAATATACAACTGATGCTCTTAGTAAATTATCATTTTATGATATTACAGAGGTCAACCAAAACGTTGAGGAAGTATTAAAAAATTATTGCAACATACGTTTTCAATCCACTGAGGTTGCTAAATTAGAACTACATCCTCAGAACTTTGAGGAATCTGCAGTGCAAAAGAGCGTGTACTCGTATATTGGTAGAGTTGATTTTGAATCTGAGATAGAAGCGGTATTGTCAAAAAGCAGCTTGTTAATTCTGCCAAAAATTAAACCCTACATAATATCACAACATTATCGTACTCCAGAACAAAGTTATCCTACGCAGGAAAAAAGTTGGGTACTTGATGTTTTGTATGATGATGAAATTAAATCAATCTTCTTCATAAGAAGGGAAAACAATAGAGACATAATTTGCAAAATATCTAATGGAAATTTTAAAAAATTTGATCCTGGACTTGGGTGCTACTATCGTTGCTACCGAAGTTACCTAGCTTTTTTAGATTCTCAAAATATTCTTGTCTTGTGCTATACTGACAAAAATACAGCTAGTCAATTAATTGAATTAGACAATGATTTAACAAATACAACGGATTTTCCAGTTTTATTTTGCAATGTTAAGGATCTAACAGCGATGTGTTCAAGTCCTTGTAAAAAATATGTTCTCTTCCTGTCTCGGAATTTAAAGAAATTTTACAAATACAACATCATTACAAAGAAAGATGAAGTAGCAAATGTACCCAATCAATGGTCTCTCAATGGTTTCATAAAGTTTAGTATTAGTGGAGATTTAGAGAACATTGTTCTTTCGGATAATGGCAAAATGTATTTGTTTTCCTTCAAGAATTCAGAAATTATTCGAGTATTTGCTAAAAATATTTGTCGTTTCCTTGGAGTTTCTTTTCTAACAGAAAATGTTTTTATTGCAGGATGCAATGATTACTCAATTAATATCTTTGATGTAGNGCTTGTTAATTCTGCCAAAAATTAAACCCTACATAATATCACAACATTATCGTACTCCAGAACAAAGTTATCCTACGCAGGAAAAAAGTTGGGTACTTGATGTTTTGTATGATGATGAAATTAAATCAATCTTCTTCATAAGAAGGGAAAACAATAGAGACATAATTTGCAAAATATCTAATGGAAATTTTAAAAAATTTGATCCTGGACTTGGGTGCTACTATCGTTGCTACCGAAGTTACCTAGCTTTTTTAGATTCTCAAAATATTCTTGTCTTGTGCTATACTGACAAAAATACAGCTAGTCAATTAATTGAATTAGACAATGATTTAACAAATACAACGGATTTTCCAGTTTTATTTTGCAATGTTAAGGATCTAACAGCGATGTGTTCAAGTCCTTGTAAAAAATATGTTCTCTTCCTGTCTCGGAATTTAAAGAAATTTTACAAATACAACATCATTACAAAGAAAGATGAAGTAGCAAATGTACCCAATCAATGGTCTCTCAATGGTTTCATAAAGTTTAGTATTAGTGGAGATTTAGAGAACATTGTTCTTTCGGATAATGGCAAAATGTATTTGTTTTCCTTCAAGAATTCAGAAATTATTCGAGTATTTGCTAAAAATATTTGTCGTTTCCTTGGAGTTTCTTTTCTAACAGAAAATGTTTTTATTGCAGGATGCAATGATTACTCAATTAATATCTTTGATGTAGATGGACATTTACTGAAAGAAATTGAAACACCTAAAATTTTGCCGTCCAATAAATTTACATGCGGGGAGTGATTCAATTGTAGTATTGTCAACAAATTGTGAAATTTTTAAAATTGCACTTCAAAAGTTAGAAATGAACGCAACATAGAAATTAGACTAGGTTGTACCGACTATATACATAGAGATGATGATTCCTTTGTTGTTTTCTTTGACATCATGAAATTTGTGCTTCGAAAATTTGGAAATGTACTTGTGTTTACATTTCATTTAAATTTAGTTTTGGAAGATATTTTTTAATTTCTCTTAAATCTTTATAATCAAATTGTAAGTTTTTGGTTATTGTTTTAACTAAATATATATAATGGGGGATTTTCACTAAAATTTAAATTTTAAAATTTTTGGCCTAAGATGTGTAATTCAGTTCTTTAAAAATATAGCAACTATTAAAAAATATTTGCTAAATTTTTAGAAATTGACTGTCTATTTATTGTCAAATGATGTCACTCCCTTTACTTACCCAAAACTNTTTCATAAAGTTTAGTATTAGTGGAGATTTAGAGAACATTGTTCTTTCGGATAATGGCAAAATGTATTTGTTTTCCTTCAAGAATTCAGAAATTATTCGAGTATTTGCTAAAAATATTTGTCGTTTCCTTGGAGTTTCTTTTCTAACAGAAAATGTTTTTATTGCAGGATGCAATGATTACTCAATTAATATCTTTGATGTAGATGGACATTTACTGAAAGAAATTGAAACACCTAAAATTTTGCCGTCCAATAAATTTACATGCGGGGAGTGATTCAATTGTAGTATTGTCAACAAATTGTGAAATTTTTAAAATTGCACTTCAAAAGTTAGAAATGAACGCAACATAGAAATTAGACTAGGTTGTACCGACTATATACATAGAGATGATGATTCCTTTGTTGTTTTCTTTGACATCATGAAATTTGTGCTTCGAAAATTTGGAAATGTACTTGTGTTTACATTTCATTTAAATTTAGTTTTGGAAGATATTTTTTAATTTCTCTTAAATCTTTATAATCAAATTGTAAGTTTTTGGTTATTGTTTTAACTAAATATATATAATGGGGGATTTTCACTAAAATTTAAATTTTAAAATTTTTGGCCTAAGATGTGTAATTCAGTTCTTTAAAAATATAGCAACTATTAAAAAATATTTGCTAAATTTTTAGAAATTGACTGTCTATTTATTGTCAAATGATGTCACTCCCTTTACTTACCCAAAACTTATTTTGTCAAATGAATTTAAACAAAAAGATTATAAGGCTTTGTTTTGTGCCCTACTGATAAAACAATAGCAGAAAAAATTCCAATTTGCTGTTTTTTTCTGTTCCCGGTCTTTAAGAAATGCTAAAACGTTACATAGAAAATATTTGCTTGCCTTACATTTGCATGCACGAGCCGCTATACTGTTTAAATGAAATGTTCCTCACCTACTAAAAGCGTTTCCGTCGTACTGAGCTCTTTTTAAAACCATAATCCGTATATCCTGTGGTAATGAAAATTTTGGAAAATGTTTGAGACAACCATTAAACAGTTCTTCGCGGTGATTTGCAATGCAATACGAACGCTTCTACACGCTACGTGGCAACAGTATAAACTAATTGCGTGGTTAACAACATTTACCCAATTACACACAGTGTGCAGAAGCTAAACCTCTCATCAGTGTTGCATACAAAATAAACAAAAATATTTACTGTTGTTTAGCAAAATTTGCAACAGCTTTAAAATGTATATTAATTTTGATTATTATTGAAATGTTGGCAAATTTCTTAAAACACAACATAGCCTCATTTTTTGTCTTTTAAATTTCTTTTGCCGAGGCCGTCAATTAAGTAGGCCTTAGTCTATTATAAATTCCGCAGAACCCCAACATAATCCTTATTAATTTGATCATAACATAAGAATGTTTTGGAAATCTCGAATTTAAATTTATCGATAATGGTTTCTCATTTGTTAGTTTTGTCAAAACCTAATGTACTCTTTTATGCAAGCACTTTCATATAGTTGAATGGTCCTGATTTTGCATGTACAATACATTTTAAATACAAAATATTTGTTTGGCTTGCAATAAATTAAAATACATAACCGGTATAACGAGTTAGTAGATAGCTGATATGTTAATAATATGGTTTTAGTTTGAATTCAGTTTAGTTCATACAAGATGTAGTCATTTTCACTGATAATTTATCTTTTAGAATATTTTCATAAAAAATGGTTCAGTAAAGCTGGGAGATTTTGGCATTGCGCGAGTTTTAAACAATACCATGGAGTTGGCTCGTACTTGCATCGGAACCCCGTACTATCTATCTCCTGAAATCTGCGAGAACCGCCCTTATAATAACAAGAGTGATGTCTGGGCGATGGGATGTGTTCTCTATGAGCTTTGTACACTCAAGCATGCTTTCGAAGCCGGGAATATGCGCAATTTAGTTTTGAAAATCATACAAGTAATTTTTGTAATTAAATTTTACACATCAAATTTGATTAGTGTCTAAAAGAAAGCAAAAACTATTCTCATCGTTTTTATTCAAACCTACCAATAATCAGTGGCGTGAGTAGAACTCGAATCATTACTAAACATAGGGTAGTAAAAAAAAATTTAGAGTGCCAATAGTAAAAATATTTTCATGCGCATATTATATAATTAACTAATCTTATCAAGAAATATATTTTGGCAACAAAATCTAGTTTACTTATATTGCTTTGTAATGAATTGATTTACGCTTTAGTTCCGCATGAATATCTACGTGTATACGTGTTACAGGATTTAGTACTAATATATTTAACTTTCATCTAAGACGGATTTTGGAATTTTTTTATGCTACAGGAACCTCTAACCCATTTGAAGCAGCATTTATTAAACCCTAGAATGGCATTGCTTCATTTTTATAGAAGATTTTTGGATAGACACTCTAATACTCTGAATCGATTATTTTGGCTCAAAGAAACAAATTGTTAGGAAATCTAGAAGCTTCTTATTTTGCAATGTCTACAAACGTTTATTTATTCAACTTAATTATCATTACTTCATTTTTATAGAAGATTTTTGGATAGACACTCTAATACTCTGAATCGATTATTTTGCCTCAAAGAAACAAAATGATAGGAAATCTAGAAGCTTCTTATTTTGCAATTTCTACAAACGTTTATTTATTCAACTTAATTAAGAAAATTAATAAGTTGTTCATAATATTAAGAGATTTATATTAACCATAAACCTCATCCTGTGTCACCTAAATGTAAATGTTTGGGTGTGCTAGAAATATTGTTGAGGGTGCATGGTGCACCCCGTGTGCACGCCACTGCTAAAATAATACTATTTATTTTGGAAGTCTTTAGAAGTAATTAACGCAATTTTGTACAAGATCGTGCTAATGTTTGCTTTTAGTGTGTAATTTATCCATACCGTTTAGGGCCAATATCCACCTATTCCTGTAAGATATTCGTATGAACTTCGAAATCTCGTAGCTGCGATGTTCAAACGGAACCCTCAAGACCGCCCTGCTGTTAACACGATTCTAAAAAAGCCCTTCTTGGCTAAAAGAGTTGCAAAATGGCTCTCTGCAGAGGTAAGTGTGTCAACCCAGTTTCGATTTTTGTAATACTAACAATGTGGCCGATGTACTTTGCAGTTTTAAGGAACAGTGTTCTTTTTATCTAAAGATATAATGTATTCTTAAAAAACCACAATTTAGAATTGATTCTGTTAGGTTTAGACATATTAATCTATTTTGCAAGTGACCTGCATATTCAAAATCGTCGAGAGCCCTATCAAATGACTTGGTTAAATTTCTATGAATTTGGTTAGCATGAAATAAGCTGTTTACCCTTTTCAATATCTGTGACTTTTTGATCAAATTTGCAGTTGATTTATTATTGATGTCCATTTTGAACTATTTTTTAATATGGGTGGTATTTCGAATTAATGATGGCATCATTTTCAAACAAGTGGAAGTTTTGAATATTATTTTTGCTTAATGTTTTTTTATTTTTTTATTTGTGTTATTAACTTAATCCACATTTCAACAATTGAAGTATTATGATGAATTTTTGTTAAATTTCGATATATCATCAATTTCTTCTAAATTCACTTCAAACGCTTCATTTAAATAATTCTCTTCCATATTTCTGAAAAATTATCCAAGAAATGTTTCAGGATATGCCAATGAGAAAAGCTGGCCGTTTTGAATCGAGCCTTTCAAAATGTCAAAAAATCCGACATCACAAAAAAGTTTTTTAGTGATCTATAAGTCAGATCAACCATTTTTATCATGTTCAAACAAAAAAATTTTTATTTGTTTGCTTTGCTTAGCAATACCAAGCTGAATTTAATCACACAGTTCTGCATAAAGAAAATATTTTGCGGGCGAATCCATCGCCGTTGCCATCAACAAAAGAAGAACCAGAAAAACCTTCACGTCCAACATGTTAGTGCTATTTTCTTTGAACACATATTAGTTTGAGAAACATATTTCTCGGGTTTAGATAATTTTATAATTAGTTGTTACGTGGTTGTTAACTGGTATTGATACACCTACATTCCCTATTAAAATGGGCATTATCCACTGTGCAGTACTATTTCTTCAAAATTAGTTTGAATTTTATTTAGGCAAGTTTGTGCCTGACTTAAATATGTATAATACGTGTACATACATATGCGTGTTTACAACAATCAGCCAACTACACAATCTTTAACTTTTTAACCATTGATTTGTATCCAAAAATTTCTGACGAGAACATCGCAATTTTGATCAAATTTAGTATTCAATTACTTGGCGGATACTTCCAAACTGTCAAAATATCTCTTGTTGAAGAGTATTTCATCACTGTAATTCTTAATTTTTTACATTTTTCATAAATCACTATATTTTTAAACCAAAAACAAGTCAATGTTGAAAACTTGAACTGGACATTGCATCTGTCGCCCTAAATTCGTCTCTAAAGCTGAGTACCTAAAAACGGTAATTTGCGGAAGAGTAATTCCTCTATATTACAGGCTATTAGCAAAGTTATTTTACATTTTTCATAAATCACTATATTTTTAAACCAAAAACAAGTCAATGTTGAAAACTTGAACTGGACATTGCATCTGTCGCCCTAAATTCGTCTCTAAAGCTGAGTACCTAAAAACGGTAATTTGCGGAAGAGTAATTCCTCTATATTACAGGCTATTAGCAAAGTTATTTGTTTTTATACTTAATTATGAGTAAGTCGTCTAATCATTTTATTTTAGCTGCCGCTTCTAAAAGACCA